>JAJJLU010000009.1:0-71982 GCA_023807065.1 Isotricha intestinalis
CCCAATCCCCAATCCCCATCCCCAATCCCCATTAAAAAATGAAAGAAATAAAATACAATTATTATTTCTTTTAATATTTTAAATTATTAATATTAATATCCATAACCTTTTAAAAAAAATAATTAAGTAAAAAAAAAGAAATAAAAATTTTTATTAAAAAAATATAAAAAAAATGAAACGAACAAAAGATAGATTCGGAAAATATGAATATTACAATGATCATAATATCTCAGGATTAAAAGTATTTGATGGAGAAGATTTAGAATATCAAGATAGAATGAAATTACAAACATTACAACAAAATGCATGGATTCAACAACAAAAATATGAAAATGAAATAAAAGCTCAACAAGAAAGAGATGAAGAAAGAAGATATGCAGAACAAACTTTAGCAATTAATAGAATGAGAAGTATGTTAGAAGCTGAACATGAACAAAAAATAAGAGATATGAATTCTTTAACTTCTAATTATAATAGAAAATTATCACAAATGAAAAAAGAAAAAGATGCTAAAGATAAATATGATGAAGATCAATTAGATTTATATAATATTCAAGATGCTGAAGATACTAGAAATAGAGCTTATAATAGAATGAAACAAGAAATTGATCAAGCTATTAGTGAAATTTAATATTTAATTTTTTATTTTTTGAATTTTTTATATTTTTTTGAAAAAAGGTTTTTTTAAATTGATTTTTTATTTCTTTTTTTTTATTTTCTTTATTTTCATTTTTATAATAATAAATTTATTAATTAATTAATTATTAAAAGTTATTTCATACATATAACCCCATCTTTTCCCAGTAACTAAAAAAATATCTTTTTTACTATTATAAGCTATTCCATTTAAAACATCACCATAATTAAATCTACTTTTAGTTAAAATCCCTTTTTTTAATTCATAATTAACTAATTCATTTAAATTATATTTATTAACAACTAAACCATTTAAGTTAACTTTAATAATTCTTGTATCAGTATAAATATTAACATAAATAAATCCATTTGAATAAGTTAAATCATTTAATTTATAAATGCTATTTCCATTTTTTTCTTTTACTTTAATTGAAGAAATAACTTTTAAATTATTATTACAATCTAATCTATAAATTTTATCACTTCCATCAGTTGCAATTAATTCATTTTCTTTATCTGAAAAACTTAATCCCCAACCTTCTAACATTGAATTATCAAGATTTAATTCTTCAATTTTATTTAAATTTAAATCATATTTTATTATTTTATCTTCCCTCCATGTTAATTGATATATATAATCACCACATTGTGCTATTCCTTCTCCAAAATAATTACTATTTAATTTTGTTTCATTTAATAATTTTAATGAAGGATATTCAAATTTTTTTATCGATGATTGTTTATATAAACCACCACTTTCATATAGTAATTTGAAATCTTTTGAAAAAAATATTCCTTGAGTATAAGTATTATGATCTTCTTTTCTATCTATTATTTTTTTCACTGTGAAATCTGAGGATGTTATATTTATTTCTATATTATTATTTTCTTCTTCTTCTTCTTTTTCTTCTTCTTTTTCTTTTTCTTCTTCTTCTTTTTTTTCTTCTTCTTCTTCTTCTTTTTCAAATTCAATATTTATATTATTATTGTTTGGATCTAATACATTATTTTGAGTTTTTATGTTTTTTAATCCTCGATGACATATTATTAAACAAGAAAATAATAAAATTATCATTATTATTCCATGTTTCATTTTTTTATTCTTAAAAATTAATTAAAATAAATTTGTGTGTTTTGTTTTTTTAATTTTTTTATAATTTTTTTTATTTCTAATAAAAACAACTATAAAAAGTATAATATGCTCTAAAAAATAATACTATATATAATTAAAATTTAAGTAAAGAATAAGTTTTTTTTAAACTTGGAAACTCTTTAAACCTTTGTGAATTATTTTTTTTATTATTATTATTAGTACTTTGATTTTTTAAAAAACTTTCTTTTGATAAGTCAAAACTATACTTTTGTGAATTTTTTTCTAATTTAGGAGTTAAAACAAATTTATCATCACAAAAAATAGTTTTTATTTTTTTATATTTAATATCTAAATTATTTATATGATTAATATTTAAAATAGGTAAAAGATTTCTAATAATAAGAACAATAATAGAATATTTTTGTTCAGGATTTAAATTTTCAAAATCACATTTTTTAAAGTCATCAATATTAATATAAAATTCTTTAATTTTAGAAAAATTATTATCATTATAAATTTTATCTAAAGTTGCATCTAATAAATTAATTATATTTGAAAACTGATTATAAATACTATCTAATCGATCTTTTAAAGTATAATATTTATTTTTATAATTTTCAACTTCTTTTTGTAAAAACATTGATTCTTTTTGAGAAGAAATAGGTTTAGTAAGATATATACTTCTATTACTATTACTATAAATTATTTTATTTAAACGAGGAGTTTTATTAAGATCTATACTTCTTTCATTTTTTAAATTTCTTGAATTATTTATATTATTATCATTTAAAAAATCATTTTTAAAAGAAAGAACTTTAATTATATCTGTATATCTTTTATTTTTTTTTGCTAATTTTTTTTCTATTTCACCATGAATTTTAACATCGTTTTTATATTCTAATATTATTTTATCTAAATGCTCTCTTTGCTTTAATAAGTCTTCAATTTGAAAAGATTGAAATTCTAACTCATTCATTAATTCTTTATGATTTAAATAATTTAATTTTTCTCTTAAATTAGAGAATCTACCATTAATTCTTTTTCCATTTGTTCCAAAATTTATATAGTCTAACATTCGCTTTTTAGTTTCATTCAATTTTTTTTCAAATTCTATTTCTTTTTTAATCATTCTTTCGTTTTCTTTTTTTTCAAAAGTTTTAATTATATTTTCTAATTGGAGTATTTTATTATACATTAATTGATTT
The DNA here is from genome assembly GCA_023807065.1 of Isotricha intestinalis. NCBI lineage: Eukaryota > Ciliophora > Litostomatea > Vestibuliferida > Isotrichidae > Isotricha > Isotricha intestinalis. Next base: position 2,935 of record JAJJLU010000009.1, read on the forward strand.
AATTTTTCTATTTTTGTTGATAATTCAATTTTATTTAAATTTGATTCATTAAAGTATTTAACTTGATTAACATCTCTTTCATATTGAATATCCATTTTAGAAACATATTGTTCATGTTTAATTTTTAAATCTTGAATTATTTCTTTTAATTGAATTATTTCTTTATTTTTATGGTTTACTGAAATTTCAAGATTTTTTAAATCTGATTCTTTAGAAACAATAGAGTTATATCTTGTTTTTAATATTGAATATTCACTTTCTAAATTTAAATAAGCTTCTTCTAATTCTTTAATATACTTTTTCATTACAATTATTTTCTTTTTTTCATTTCGAATTTGAATTTCTAAATTATTAATGTTCCCATTATAATTTTCCATAAAAATAAAAAGAATAAATTTTTCAAAAAAAAAAAAAAATTTAAATAAAAAGTAAAAATAATAAATAAAAGACAAAATATGTATTCAATAAGTCAAAATTTAACATTAGAATATAATACTAAACCATTCCCAAGATTATGTTGGTTATCCGAAAAATCAGGTTCGACTAATTTAATTCAAATGAATCCTTCTTTAGAAAAAAAAAATACCCAAAATTTTGTTATTGAAAATCAAATAGACTCAAATTCTTTTTCTATTATTAATCAAAGTGAAAATTCAGTTAATAATAATAAAAAAGAAATCTTAGATTTATCAGATAATTTCAAAATAAATTCTATTGTTATGTCAGCTTGGGGACCTGGAAAAATAACATATGTTAATAAAGATTTACATAAAGTAAAATTAAGAATTGAAGATGAAGAACAAGAGTTTGACTTTTCTGCTTTAAATCCTTTTATTCAAATTTATATTTGTATTGTTAATGAAAATAATATTAAATGGACTCTATTAAAATTTAATTTAAGTGATACTTGTTATATAATAAGAAATAAAATTGGTAATTTATTAAATATTCATTCAAGTAGAGTTTTATTAATTCATAGAGGATATAAAATTAAAGATTATAATAAAACTATATTTAGTTTAGGTTTATTTGAAAAAGATGAATTACTTTGTGTTATAAGAGAACCTATTGAATATTTTAAATATAGATTTAAAAACTTTATTAAAAGTAATTCTAATTCTGGTTTAAATTCTATTTCCTTAAAAACTAATAAAAATATCATTGTTACTGGGGTTGCTTTTTATAAGAATGATACTTTTGATATTAATTATGAATTAATTATTAAAGATAATGAAGGAGTTATTATATATGAAGATGATAATATATTTGTTCCTAAAAAAGAAGGAATTGTTGATAATTCTAAGAAGGAAACTTTTATGGTTAAATATAAATTAAAAAATGAAATTATTTTTGAAGGATATAAATGTTATGAAATTCAACAAAATATAATAAATAATAATATTAAAGAACAATATATTGGAAATCAATTATCTGATAATTTAGCTGATGAAAATGGAGTTATTATTTCTTTTATTGAAACTAAAATGAATAAAATAAATATAAAAGATAATTCTACAAAAGTTGATCAAGGTTTAATACCAGGAATTTATTATTCCTTTAAATAAAGTGTTTAAATTAAAAAATATATTTATTAAAAAATATTATAAATGAAAATATTATACAATTATTTAAATTATATGAAAATCTATATTATAAAATTAATCAAATAATATATTTTCTTAATCATTACTAATTTTTTTATAAATTTCATTTCTATAAAGTTTTAAACTTTCTCTTATATCATTAGGTTTTTCTTTAGCAATTCTAGTTAAAATATCAATTAAATCATATAAAATAAAATCATCTTTTCCTCCTTCTTCTTCAGTAATAAAAGGTTTAATAATAATACCATTTTCTTCTTGTAATTCCATATTAATTTGTTTATCATCAACAATAATAACTTTTTTTATATCTCTTCCTAATTTATTTAAATCTTTATAATATTGTTCATTGAAAAAAGTTGCACTTTCTCTATATAATCTAAATGAAAAATATTTTTCTTTCTTTTCAATGAAATTAATTATTTGATCCGCATATTCTTTTATTCCAGTTGTAAAAACTATTAATTCATAATAAGGAATTAAACTATGAAGAAAATCTCTTAAACCTGGTCTGAGAATAAATGTATTTTGTCCTTTAGGAACATGAATTAAAGTTTCATCTAAATCAAGAACTAAAGAATATGGTTTTTGAGGAGGAAATGGTATTAATGGAATATTATTATTATTATAATTTAATTGGTCTTTTTGTATTATATTTAAATTTAAACATTCTAAGTCTATTGTTCCTATATTTTGATTTGAGTTTTTATTTGTATTACTATCTATTGTTATTGTTATTATATTATTAAAATTTGTATTATTGTTATTTTGATTTGTTTTATTTTTAATTTGACTAAAATGAGATTGTTTTTTTTTATTATTATCTAATTCTATATTCTTTTTAGTATTTTTATTATCTTTTTCAACTGAATTATAATTATTAATTCGATTATTTTTAATTCTTCTAAATCTTGAAAATATACTTTCTTCTTCTGGTTTTTTTATTGTTTCTTGAATAATAACACGAGGATCATTTTGAATATAATAATTATTACTAAATTTTTGAGAATATTTAGGAGTGATATTAGAATAATAATTTTGATAACTATATTGATGATGAATAAATGATTGATTAACTGTATTTGTAGTTACATTCATTTTTGAAGTTGTACTTATTGAATGTGTATTTATATTATAATTTGAATTATTTTGATATTGATAACTCATTAAACTATGATTTGGTGATTGTATTTCTTTATATTTTGGAGAAATACCACTTTGAATATTTATTGGTTTTCTAAAATAAAAATAATTATTTGCATTATTTATAATTGTACCCATTCCACTTATTGTTGTTATATTACTTGAATCTTTAATTTGAGGTTGTTTATATGTTAAATTCTCTGATATTATAGTATTTGTATTTATTGAATTATTCGTATTAATGGTATTTTTATTTATTATATTTGTGTCTATTTCATTATTATTATTATTCATTGTTTCATTATTTAATGTATTATTTTTATTGATTGTTTCATTGTTAAATGTATTCTTTTGATTGATTGTTTCATTGTTAAATGTATTCTTTTGATTAATTGTTTCATTATCTAATGAATGATTTTTATTGATTGTTTCATTATTTAATGTATTATTATTTATTATTTCTGTGTTTTCTGTATTATAATTATTTATTATTTCTGTATTTATTGTATTATAATTTTTTATTATTTCTGTATTTATTGAATTCTTTTGATTGATTGTTTCATTATTATTTAATGTATTATTTTTATTTATTATTTCATTATTTAATGTATTATTATTATTTATTATTTCTGTGTTTTCTGTATTATAATTATTTATTATTTCTGTATTTATTGTTTTATTGCTGTTTGTTATATTTTTATTTATTAGTTCAATTTTATTATTATTATTTAAATTATTTATATTTCCCTTATTTTTATTTTCATTAGAAATCTTATTGAATGAATTTTGAAAATTATTCATTTTATTTTTATTTAAAACTTCATAATTATTACTTTCTTTTTTTTCAACATTTATATTCCTATTTGAATCTGAATTACTAATATTAATATTTATATTAAAATCACTAATAGTTTCATAATTTTGATTTTTATTATTATCATTATGATTAGGATTTTTAATTTTCTTAATAAAAACATCATAAAGATTTTCAATTTTTTCATTTCTTATTTTTCTAAAAATAATAAAAAAATGTTGAAAATTATTTAATTTTAATCTTTGATAATGAGCAATAATTTTAAATATTTTATTATTCATATCTTGGAAAGAAATCATTATAACTTTTTCTTCTTCTTTATGATTAATATTTGGATTATTAAAAGAATTACCATAAATACTTTCACTCATTAAATAATGAATATTTATAATACTTTTAACATTTTCCATAAAAAATTTTACTTTATTTTGATTTATAATATCATAAATAATAATAATCGAAAAAAACATTATCAACAAACAACAATTAACAGAATCATAATATTCATTTTCTTTATTAATTTCAATTAAAAAAAAATATAAATTTCTAAAATTTTCAATCCATAAAATACACTCATTAAAACAAGGATAATTTTGTAAATATAACTTTTTAATTTTTAAAAATAATTCATTCACCTTTATTATTAATTGACGATATTGATAATCATTGATTTTATTCTTTGAATCTTTAATTGAATCATTATTTTCTTTTATTGGAATTTTTAAAGGAGTTGAATTAGTTGAAAGCGAAGTTGAAGAAGGATTTGATTTTTTATTTTCTAAATTAGGCATTTTAAAATTTTTAAGGAAAGAATTTGTTAAATTAAAAATATGAGTATTAATTGGAATATCTTTTATTGATGATAATAAATTTTTTTTGTATATTAAACCATTTTTAGGAAGTGTAAAAATGTTTGGTTTCTTATTCATCATTTTTTTAAATTATTTTTTTTATTTATTAATTTATCTTTTTCCGTTTTCGATGACAACATTCTATATAAATTTTTTATAATAATTTTATTTTATTATTTTCTAAATAATTCTAACATAAAAAATACAATATGTATAAAATAAGAAAATAAATATTATTATAAATTAAAATTATATATAAATATTATTCTCAAATCAATAAAATAAATATAATAAAATAAAACAAGTATTTTTTCTATTATAATAATAATTCACTTTTTAAATCTTTATAAAAAATATTATTAATTAAAAAGTATAAATAAATATGAATCCATCAATAATTCAATCAATTTTTAAATTCAAATCTCAATCAAAAGATAATAAATATCTAAAATTTAAATTAAATAAGAATTATCAAATAATAAAATTAAAAGGAACAAATCACTTAAAAAGAAACACAAATTTAAATGAATTAAAAATATCAACTCATTATATGGGAGAAATAGATAAAAATAATTTTGGAATAACAACATCGAAATTAAATTTAGAAGTTTTAAAAAATTTAAAAAAAGAAAAAGTAATATTTAAAAAGTTTTCAAATCAAGAAATTTATCAAAAGTATTATTTAAATTGTTTTCAAAGTCCAAAAAAAAATTTGAGAAATAGTGAAAAATCATATTTAAAATTTGATAAAATTGATATTCCAAAATATAAAAGTTCTTCAGATTTATCTTTTGAAAATTTAAAAATTCCAATTATAATGAATCAAAAGCTTTCTAATAGTTCTTTATTTGATACAATGAATAATAAGAAATATTTAAATAGTTATTCAGTTAAAAAAGAAAAAATAAAAAAATATTTATCTTCTACTAATAAATATTGTTATAAAACTATTGATCCTATAAATAATAATATAGATGATGTTAATAATATTTATAATTCAAGAAATGTAAATGTTTTTAATTCAGATTCACGTTGTAATTATTCTAATGGTAATGTTAAAAGTATTTTAAGTAAAAAACCAATTAATGAAATTTATTCATATGAATTAAAATATAGAAAAATTCAATCGAAAAATTTTTTTAATGATGATTCATTTTCAGAAGAAAGTCAAAATAATGTTTTTAATAAAAATATTAATTTTAGAAAAATATTTATTAATAGTAAAAAGAATTCTCCAATTTCAGTAACATTAAAAGATAAAGTATACTAAGCTTTTATATTATAATTATTATTATTCATAAATATAAAATATATTTTTTTTTCAAACAAAAAATATTTAAAAGTTAATCTGAAATACCAAATTAAATATAGAAAGAAAAAAAAATATTCTTAATCTTTTAAAAACTCATCATCTGAATTAATTAAATTTAAAAAAGATTTTTAGGAAAACAAAAGAAAGATGGATAATAATTAATAATAAAAAATATGAATTTAGTATTAAAAGAAAATAAAATTAAATTTATAAAGTAAATATTTAGTTTAATAAGAAAATCCATTTGAACATAAAAAAAGAAATAATTATATAAAAATATTATATATTAAAGTTAATTACAAGTAAAGTTAAAATTAAATAATAATAACAAATATAAATAAATCACTTAAAAAACCCTTAATAAAAAATATATATTATACCTAAAGATGATAATTAAAAACTAAATTTAACAAAAAAAAACATAAATAATTAAACAATAAAAAAATTCTTATATTCAAAATAAAAAAAATTTAAAAAAAAAAAATTTATTTTTGATTTTGTAACAGTGCTTTTTGTTCTTCAATTTTTTGTTTATGTAATTCAATCTTTTGTAAAATAGCAGCAGGAGCATTTCCAGTATTAGGATCAGTTCCTAAAGGTCTTCTAAATAATAATATATGAGGTTCAGGTTTATGAATTTCATAATGAACCCAACCTCTACTTTGTTGAACTCCTAAACTTCTCCATTCATTTTCTGTAAGTAATCTTCCTTTTGGCATTGATTTATAAATACTTTTTGGTAAAAGAACATGACGATATTCATATAAATCATCATTATATTTATCACTGTATTCTATTTCATCTGGGTAATGAGGCATTTTTTTATATTATTTTTAAATTTTTTTTAATTTTATTTTTAATCTTTTTTATTTATTCATTTATTAATTTAATTATTTATGGTATTGGACCTTTATATAAATTTACAATTTTATCTATGTCTTCAGATATTTTTTTCGTTATTTCTTCAAAAAATTTTGCTTCATTATCTTCAAATTCTTTTTCTTTTTTTCTCAGTGATTGATTCCTCTTTATTGAAAATGAACTTTCAATTATATCTTTTCCATAATTAAATGACATAAAATAATCTTTTCCTTTATATAAAACTTCATTATCAATATCAACTTGATCAATAATTGATTTATTTGGAATAATTGAACTAATGTCACTCAAACTTTTTATTTCTTTTATTTCTTTTTCTAATTGTTCTGAGCTAACATTTAATTTAAGACCCCTAAGTTTTTTTAAATCGTCATTATTGGAATTAAAATAAGTGTAATGTTTAAGAGTTAGCTTAAGGAAAATTTCAAATACTCTTATATTTTTATTATTTTTTATTAATTGTTTTTTAGAAGAAAAGCGAAAACCATTCAGTAAAAGAAATAGAATTTTACCTATATTAAAAATAATTTCTTGAAAAAAAGTGGTTTCATTGAATAATTGTTTCTCTTCGTCAAAATAAAGTCTGGTACCACCAGAATCAACATTACTAAATTTGATATCTGGTAATTCTATTGAAATTATTTTATTATCTTTTGATTTAACTATAATTTTATCAGGAAAATTTAATATCTTTGAAATATAATAATATTTATTTGTTCCTTTTTTTACTTTATAATCTATGATTGAATCAATTAATGCATTTATAATGTTTTGTAATTTTATATAATCTTCTTTTTCTTTTGATGAATCTTGAAATTGTTCTGCTATTTTTTCAATATTTTCTTCTTTAATCATTTTATATTTTTTTATTTTTTTCCAATTCAATAAGAAAAAATAATTAAGAAGAATATAATGAATATTATGTATTTTATATAAACATTTAAACTATTCCCTAAATAGAAGTAATACAATAAAGAAAAAAGAATCATAAGAAAATATATATTTTTATTAAATATATTTTGATATTATTCAATTGAAATGAAAGACGAAGAAATAATTAAAAATATAATAAATTCTTTAGTTATAAATCCTAATGAAATTAAATCTGTCAAAATAAAAGATAATAAAAATGAAGATTTAAACATTTTTTTTCAAAATAAATTAAGAGAATTAAAATACATTATTCCAGGAGATAAATTTATAATTTTTTCAAAAGAATTAAATAATGACAATAACATTAAAACAACACATTTTTTAATGAAAATAATATACTTCTCTTATAGAAATAATTTTAATCCAATAAGTAATAATAATATGTTTAGATTAACTTATACTTCTGACTCAGGTTGGGGATGTATGATAAGATGTGGCCAAATGATTATGTCAAGAGGTTTATATAAGTATTTAAAAAAAAATAATAATCTTTCTTCTTTTAAAGCAATAAAAGAAACAATTCAATATTTTTTAGATTTGCCTTATTTAAATGAAGAATTACCTTATTTTTTTGAAAAAATGAAAAAAATATTAAATGATTCTAAAATTATATATGCTCCTTTTTCTATTAATAATTTATGTTTGTTTGGAAATTTATGTAATAAATTTCCTGGACAATGGTTTAGTGATGTTAATATGAGTTATTTATTTAATAAAATATCTTTTGTTTTTAATTTATTTGATAATTTAGAAATTTTAAACTTTCAAACTGGGTTTTATTTAAGTGATTTATTAGAAAAATGTTTTAATATTTTAGAAGATAAAAATCATAAAAATTCAAATTTTTATGAATTTAATGATAAAAAATATGAATTTAAAAAAAGTGGAATTATCTTTATTTCTGTTAGAATAGGAATAGATTTTATTTCAAAAGAATATTATGAAAATATAAGAAATTTATTTAAGTGTAAACAATGTTTAGGTATAATAGGAGGAAGAACAAATTCTGCTTATTATTTTATAGGATATAATAATGAAGGAAATTTATTATATTTAGATCCTCATATTACTAATAATTCTGTTTTGGATTTTGATAACGAAAGTATTTATCATAATTATTTAAATAAAAATATTAAATCTATGAATATTTCTAATATGTCAACTGCTTTTACTGTTGGATTTATTTTTAGAAATATTGATGAGTTTAAATTATTAATTAATTATTTAATTCAATATGTTTCTAAGGAGTTTTCTTGTTTTTGGGTTAGCACAAAAAATAAAGAAGATATTAATAAAAATTTAGACTATTTAAAAGAATATATTGATAATGATGAAGATGATTTTTAATAAAAAAATAATAATGAGTTTATTTTTTAAAATTTTTAATTTTAAACTAATCACAAATAAAATTTTAATCTTTTAAAAATTTGGATATTGATTATTATTATTCCAATTTTGATTTCCAAAATTTTGATTATTCGGATATTGATTGTTGTTATTTTGATAATTATTACCAAATAAATTATCATTGTTTGGGTTTGCAAAACTAAAGTTACTTCCAAAACCCATATTATTATTCATATTTTGATTTTGGTTATTTCCCCATCTGTTATTTTGATTTTGTTTATCATCAAGATAAGGATTAAATGATTGATTACCAAAAGCATTATTTCCATAATTATTATTGTTATTAAATTGATTATTATTTCCAAAATTATTATTATTAAAGTTATTATTATTTCCAAAGTTATTATTATTTATATTACTATTATTATTATTTTTTTGAAATGCTTTTTGACGATACATTTCATAACTAAATTTAGATTTATTATTATTATTATTAGCTTGATTATCAGAAATTCCTGCTTTAGAATTAGTATCATTAACAATAATATTATTATTATTATTATTATAATTTGGATTATTCCCATAATTCCCTTGTCCAATTTGACTATAATTTCCAAAAGTACTTTTATTATTTTTAACACTATCAATTTCATTTTGTCTTTGTTCTGCTTTATAATCATCAATAGTTTGCGCAGTGACAAATAAAGGAAGTTCAACTCTAGGTCTACAATCATGAGGAGTAAAAACAGAAAAATAGGCAGTAACTTTAATAGTATATTCACAAGCAATTAAACTACTTTTTAAAGTTGGTAAAAGCAAATTTAAATCTTCTAAATTTTGATAAGGATTCATTTCTTTTTTATAAGAAAACCCTTTTAATTCACTATCTCTTAACTGAATATCATAATGAAAACTATTTTTATGTCCACTAGGAACATTAACTTCATAATTTTCTCTATAAAAAGTTTGTGAAAAACAATAATTTTTTTTATTCTTATCAACAAAAGTCATATTTCTTTTCATAGAAATTTTAACAGTTTTAACATCAGTTTTACAATTTTCATTATAAATATCAACTGTAATAGGCATAATATCATTAATTCGATAATTATTAGAAACTGTAAAAACAGCAATTCTACAAGAGCCTCTAGGTATTATTCCTATATTCCAAACATTTTTTTCATCATCATGTCTTACATCATGTTGAATTACAATTGGTCTTGATTTAATTAATATATATTTTGAAGCTATTGCTTTTAATTTAGATGATATTAATTCAGCACTTAATATATATCGTATATATGCTGATTTTGAATTTGAAGGAAATTCAAAACTTGGTTGTAAATTAGGAGGTAATATAAATTTAAAAGGAAATTTATATGATCCTGCGTTTAATAATATGTTTTCTGATTGAACTCTCATAATTTGTTTTATATTTACATTTTGTTCTTGTACTATTTGATTGTTTATTTCAGAAGCTATATTATTATCTGATTCTTTAAATAAGAAACATTCCATTGATTTTAAACTTAATTTTATATCATTTATATTTATAGCTTGTCTAGCATCTAAATATATTTCTCCTTCTATTGTTTGAGATTCAAAGTAGAAATCTTTGTTTATTGCTAATTTTATTTGGCCTCCCATAAATGATGATTCTTTTGTTGTGTCTGCTCCCATTTTTTTATGTTTTTTTTTTATTAAATCAGATTTTTATATTTTATTTTATTTGATAAATTTTATTGTTTTCTTTATTTTTATAATTAATTTTTTTCATATTAATTATACTAAATATGAATAAATAAATTAAAATGTTTTATTTATATTTCGATTTTATTAAAAACTTATTTAAACTTCAAAAAAAAAAATAAACAAAATCAATTTATTAATAAAATTTAATAATCTAATCTTCTTTAATACTATTCAAAAAAAAAATTAAATTACAGAAACTCATTGTCCGGGGCTTCAATTCCTTTTAAAACCGCAGCAAACATATTTAATTTCCACTTATCTAAATCTCGATAAGATTTAAAATCAGCAACAGCTTTTTTAAATCCTTCAGGATCAGGAGGTTCTCCTATACATTTAATAGCTTCTTGTAAAAATTTAGATTCTCTAGTATCATCAAAAGTCGGATCTTCATTTAAAAATTTTTTTAAATAAATATCAGCAGTAACATCATCTTTCTTAACTAAAAAAACAACAATGCATTTAAAGAATAAATCTTTAGCTCCACTTTTTAATAAAGGAACAGTTAAATATTCCATTCCTAATTTTTCATAAATTAAAGGAACTTTTTCTAACATATCTTTATGATTACTAATACACATTAAATCAGCTTGTTTAAGAAGACAAGCTTGTTCTAAACTTTTAGTATTTTTACTTTCCATAGAATAATAATCAGCAGCTAATTTATATTTTTCAATTGCTTTCTCATAATCTAATTCTACTTCTAAATCATGTGCCATTTCTTGTGTAATTTTACCTGCTTGTTGATATTTACCTTTTTTTTCATATGATTTTACGCAATCTTCTAAATTCTTTATTGAACGTTCTTTATCTACAAAAGAAAAACAATGGGATGCTTCTCTATAATGTTGTGATGGTTCTGTCTGAGTCTTTTTATCTAATTCTGCACATTTTTCAAAACATTTTCCTGCTTTTTCCCATTCTTTATTTAGTTTATATATGTTTCCTGCTGATTCATATAGTTGAGTCGCTTCTTCAAAACGAATCTGCTCGTTTGAAAATAACTTACCAAAAAATCCGGGAGATAGTTTTGATTCCGCTTTACGGATTAAGGCTTCTGGGTTATCTTCCATTTTTTTTTTATATAGATTTTTGTTTTTATTAGTTTTTTTTTAAATGTTTTGTTTTTTTATTTAAAGAATTTTTATTCAATAAATTAATTTTTATATTAAAAGTATTAAATAAGGATTTGATGAGTTTTTTATACTTTATTACAATTTTGAATGTAATGATTAGAATTATATATTTTTTCTTGAATTTCTTTAAGATTATTAAAATTATCTTTATGTTAGTAATTTTTTTATCTTTAATTTTTATTTTTAATTATTCTTGTATTTTTAAATGATATTCCTTTTGAAAGAGAGAATTTTTTAATTATATTCTCCTTGAACGTTTAGTTATAGTTTTACAATTTATTGTTTAAATTATTATTTTAGATGTTCTATTAAAAAAATCTTTATCATAAATCTCTCTAATAATTTAGATTGATATATTTTTTTTTATTTCATACTTTTTTTCCTTATCATTTAAAATATATATTTTATTTTTAGATGAAAAAAAATCACAATTTTCATTTCTTAATAATTTAGAGAAATTTAATAAATTATAATATTGATTAACAGGATTTCCTTTATAAATATAAAAACCTTTCCCAGCCATAACTAGTCATTTAATTGATTTTTATAAATAAATCAAAATGATGAATTTTTCTTTGGGTAATAAAAGGATAATGATTGTTTATTTTATTATTTTAATAATCCTCTGTTTTTAATTGTTATATAATATCCCTTTCTGACACATTTGAATGACAAAAAAATTTTATATTTTAAGAATTATACATTTATTTATTTATGATATTATTAATAAATTCAGTATTTTTATTTTCAATTTTTTTTTAAATATTTCAATTATAAAAACTAAGAAAAAAAATAATTATATTTTTAGAAATTAATATATGTCAATAAATGGTATATTAATATTTTTCATATATATTATATATAATAATAAAATATTATGTATCTTAGAACAAGTTCATGAACAAAATGAAAAATTAAAAATAAGAATGGGTCAATTAAAAAGTATTATAACCCAACTTCCATTAAATTATGATAGATTAGGTTTTTGTAATTCCCCAAACGATAAATTAATAAATGATCACATAGGTGAAATTATAAGTGGAAATAAAATAAGAGAATCAAATTATGAAATATTAATAAATAAAAACGAATTTTGTAAAAAATTATGTACTACAACATTATCATATGAATCATTAGATAAATTTCAATGGCTTTTATCTCATTCATATTCCTTAAATTTATATTTAGATAATCTACCATCAGCTTTAGGAAAATTTGACATTTACACAAAAGAAATATCATATTTATACAATGAAGGAATTCCAATTGGTTATTCTTTAAACTCTAATGATGAAATATTTATTTACAATCATTATACTTTTAAAATTGATATTCACGAAGTTCAACAAGATAAATATGAAATTGTAGGTTTTTCAATTTTCCCAGCGTCAATAAAACAAAATGATATTTTTTTAGGTTGTAAAGATACAAATAATTTAACTGATTATGAATTAAGAAATATTCCACAAGATTTAACAGAAGGAGATAATATTACTTTTACTTATGATGTTTATTTTCAACAATCAAATTTAACAATGGTTTCAAGATGGGATAAATACCTTCATTTATCAAGTCAAATTCACTGGTTTGGAATTATAAATTCTAATTTAATAATATTAATATTTACAATTATAATAATATTAATAATATGTAGGCAAATAAAATTAGATATTGATGTATATAATATTCAAGTAACAGGAGATGATATAATTGATGAGTTTGGTTGGAAACAAGTTTGTAATGATGTATTTAGAAAACCAATAAATTCAATGTTTTTATCTTGTTTTATTGGTACTGGAACTCAATTATTTTTTATGGTTTTTTTCTCTTTAATTATTTGCATTATTGGAGTAATTAAACCTGAAACAAGAGGTAATTTAGTTTTAATATTAATTATTGATTTTATTATTATGGGTTTTTTAGGAGGTTATATAAGTTCAAGAGTTTATAAAATGTTTTATGGGAAATATTGGTTAAAAAATGCTTTATTAACTTCAACTTTTTATCCTTGTTTTATATTCTTAATTTTTTTTCTTATTAATCTTTTCTTTTATTTAGAAAAATCAGATGTTACATTTAACTTCTATCAAATTATTACTTTTTTATTTTTGTGGTTTTGTTTTTCAATTCCTTTAGTTTTATTAGGTTCTTTATTAGGAATTAAAAAAAAAATAATTAAATTTCCTTGTAGAATAAATCCTTGCCCAACTAAAATACCAGAAAAAGAATGGTATTTTAAAATAAAATATTTAATTTGGTTAACAGGTTTAATCCCCTTTGCTGCAATTTTTATAGAATTTTTAAATTTAATGACTTCTTTATGGAGAAATCAAATATATTATTTGTTTGGTTTTTTATTTATTGCTTTATTAGTTTTAATTATTGTTTCTTCTGAAATTTCTATTATTATTTGTTTTTTCTGTTTATGTAAAGGAGATTATAATTGGTGGTGGAAAAGTTTTTTCATTGGAGGAAGTGTTTCTATTTATATTATAATATATTCAATTTATTATTTTTTATATTTAAATATTACAAGATTTTCTACTTTCATTATTTATTTTTCAGTCATGACTATTATTTCTTCTATTATTTTTTTAATTTGTGGAAGTATTTCTGTTATTTTTACTTTTATTTTTCTTTATAAAATTTACTCTATGATTAAAATTGATTAACTTTTTAATTAAATTTAATTATTTATTATGAATGAAAAATATTATTTTTTAATTTATTTTTTTTAAATATAAATTAAAGAATATCTAAATATTTAAAAAAGTAAGATGGCAAAGAGCAAGAATCATACAAATCATAATCAAGGATATAAAAATCATAGAAATGGAATTAAAAGACCAAGAAGAAATAGATATCAAAATCTTAAAGGAGTTAATGCAAAATATTTGAAAAACAGAAGAAGAGCAATTAAATTTGATAAAAAACAAAATAAACATTGGGAAAGATATGTAGAAAAAGAAGAAAAATAAAGAAATTTACAATAAGAGTGTGGTTAAATAATCTTAAAAATAAAATTTAAAATCAAATTTCTTTGTTTTATTTTAATATTATTTAAGTTTTCCTTTCTAATTTGTTTTTTTTATGATTTTAACAAAAATAACTTTTCAATTTATTATTTAAAACATTAAAAGATAATATAACTTATTTTTTAATTAAATTAAAACCATTTTAAAAATATTATATTTTAAATAAATGAAAACAAACTGAATAAATAAAATTTTATTTATATTTTCACTACATAAAATAATAAATATTAAATCACATTTTAAATAATGAATGAAACAGAACTAAGTGCCTTAAAAACTTATGGAAATAATGAACTATGGTGTTCGAACACAATAATATCAGGAAAGAAATATACTCAAATTTTCTTATCAATCTTTCTTTTTTCAATACCTTATATAATAATGTTATCAATATTAATTAAATTTTATGATAAATATTCCTATTCATCATTAATCCCAATAATAATAATATCATTATTTTACATAATTTCAATATTTTCAGCTTTAAGAGGAGGATTTACAGATCCTGGAATTTTAACAAGGCAAACTAAAGATTTTTATTTTAATTCATATAGAAATACAATTAGATGTAATATTAATGGACATATATTAAATTTAAATTATTGTTATACTTGTAGTATTTATCGTCCTCCAAGGACTTCTCATTGTGCTGTTTGTGATAATTGCGTTGAAAGATTTGATCATCATTGCATTTGGTTAGGAACTTGTGTTGGGAAAAGAAATTATAAGTTTTTTTATTTGTTAATTGCTTCTCTTAATTTAACTGCTTATTTTGAAATTGGATATTGTATTTTTTTAATTGTTTTTCATGCAAAAAAAAATAAAAAAGATAAATATAATATTATTGTCATTGTTTTTATTAGTTTTGTTTTAGTATTTGATGTCTGTTTTGTTGTTTTTTTTATTGGGAAATTGTTTTTTCTTCATTCGTATTTAGTTTTTAAAAATTTAACTTTTTATGAACATATAAAAGAAAAATGGAAAAAGCCTCCAGGAATAAATTTATTATATAAAGGATTATGTTATACTTGGTATCGATTAATTTGTTTGTTTACTCCAAAATCTTCTCTTGATGTTTTTTATGATAATAATAATAATAATGTTAAAAGTGAAAATAGCGATAATGATTTTTATAGAATTCCAGGTAGTGTAAATTCTAAAAATATTGAAAAGGATAATGCGAGTAGAAATCATTTAAGAGATGTTGAAGATAGTATTATTAAAAATAGTAAATTGAAAAAAAATAAAAAAAATAGAAATTTAACTCTTGGAGATAGAGATAATAATATGTTTATGGGAACTCAAGAAGATTATAAAAATACTGATGGATTAGTTTAAAGGATCTTTTATTTTGTAAATGTTTAATTAATATATTTATATTTAATTTTATTGTCTGTTCGGGAATGTTTTTCGATGAAAAGAAAAAATTAATTGAGTAAATAAAATAAATTTAAATTTATGAATATCATATTTAAGAAATCAAAACAAATAAATAAAATCAATTTTACATTCCAAAAATTATTTAATATTAATAAAATAATCCTTTAATTTAATAGATTAAAAAATTTCTTCAAAAAATCTAACTAAACTAAAAACCTTTATTTCGTTATTTGAAAAAGAAGGTTAAAATTAAAAAAAAATAAATTTAATAAGACCTTCCCCAAATAGTTAAAACTTTAGCAGGTTTTCCACAAGCAAAGCAATTAGTTCCCTCTTCAATTTTAGGTTGTTCCAAAGGAATATTTAAAGTTTTACAAGTTCCTACAGAATCTTCTTCTTCATTTTCAGCAGCAATTTTTTTAACTTTTTCCTTAACATCATCTTCACATTTTGAATCATTACACCATTTAGTATAAACTAAATGTCCTTTATTTAATCCATTTAAAAACTCATCAAAATTACTAGCATCAGTTCTTTGTTTATTCATATTATCTTTAACTTTATCAAACATTCTCTTTTGAATAATATCTAAATATTCAATAACTTTATCTTTAACTTCATTAAATTTAACAGTGAATTTTTCTTTAGTATCTCTGCAAAAAAATGTAACTTGTTCATTAGATAAATCTTTCTTTCCATATTCAATTCTAATAGGAACTCCTTTTAATTCCCATTGAGCATATTTCCAACCTGGAGTATGCATGTCACTATCATCAAATTCAACTCTAATATTATTATCTTTTAAAACTTTATATATTTCTTCTCCTTTTCCTAAAATGAATTTAGGATCATCCTTTGAAGTTTTAATAGGAATAATAACAACTTGTATAGGAGATATTTTAGGAGGTAATACTAAACCATTATTATCTCCATGCATCATAACAACAACACCAATAGTTCTTGTTGTTAATCCCCATGAAGTTTGCCAAACATATTGTTTTTCCTTATTTTTATCTAAAAAAGTTATATCAAACATTTTTGAAAAATTTTGTCCTAAATGATGTGAAGTAGCACATTGAACACCTTTACCATTTGGTAACATAGTTTCTATAGAAGTAGTATAATAACCACCTGCAAATTTTTCATTTTCACTTTTTTTTCCTTCTATAACGGGACAAGCTAATAAATCTTCATAAACATATTTATAAAATTTTAAAATTTTATAAACCATATCTTCAGCTTCTTCAAAAGTAGAATGTGCTGTATGACCTTCTTGCCATAAAAATTCTCTAGTTCTAATAAAAGGAGTAGGATTTTTAAATTCCCATCTAACAATATTAGTCCATTGATTAATTTGTAATGGCAAATCTCTATGAGATCTTATCCATTTTGCAAATGAAGGATACATTATTGTTTCGCTTGTTGGTCTTATTGCGATTGGAGGTTTTATTTCACTCTTTCCACTTTTAGTTACCCAAGCTACTTCAGGTGAAAAACCTTCTACATGTTCTTTTTCTTTAAATAAAGATTTTTCACTGACAAATATTGGGAAATATACATTCTTTACGTTTAATTGTTTTATTAATGAATCAAAATAATTTTGAATCTTTTCCCATATTTCATATGACCAAGGACGGAGAATATAACATCCTGATATATCATAATAATCTACCATTTCTGATTTTAATATTACTTCACTATACCAATCTGAAAAATTTATTTCTTTCTTATTTGTTATACCTAATATATTTATATCTTCTTCTTCTTCTTTTTTTTCTTTTTTATCTTTTTTATCTTTTTTATCTTTTTTTTCATTTTTTTCATTTTTTTTCTCATTAATATTTTGAGGAATATCATTAAAATCTGTTATATTTACTTTTATACTATTTTTTTCTAATAAATTAATTAAATCTGTTAATTTTATCCAAGCTGTGCTTGTAGGAACCATTGGAGGACAACCGATATAATTATATTCTTCTAAATTTTTATCTAAATGAAATTGAACTTCTTTTCTTTGTTCTTCAGTTAAATTTAATAAAGAAAAAGGATTAACATGTCCTGGTTGAACATGTAAATAATTTTCCATTTTTTCTTTTTCAGCTTCTCTTATATTTCCATTTTTAGTTTTAAATATTTTACATAAATTTTTATAATCTATTTTAGTTTGATTTGCTGCTGTTATTAAATAAAATCCTCCTGATTTATTTTTTAAAAATAAATTTTTACAATAATTATATTTTCCTTCTAATTCAGGTTTGTTTTTTTCGAAATGTTCTAATGCGGGAGGAACTGTTAATAAAGGTTCATGGTCCATTATTTTGAAATCTAAGTTTTCTGATTCTAATAAATTTTTTATTGAATCTCTATTTGGATATTTTACTGTGTCTTCCATTAAACGAAATAAATGATAATTTTCTGTTTTTTTTTAGATATAGATTTATTTATTTTTTTTTTGGGTTTTAAATTAATTAATTTTAGTTTATTCTTTTTTTTTTATTTTTTTTTTTTTGATATTTAATTAAGTTAAGTTAAATGTTATAATTTATAAATTTTATGCAAATAATTAATTTTATTTTTTTTTATTGTTTTAATTTTTTTTTTGGTTATATTTTTTTATTTAAGGTTTGATTTATTTTATTTATATTATTTTTTATTTTCAGTTTTTTTTTATTTTGATTTTGTAATTTTAAATTATATTCATTATAATTTTTGCAAATAGGTAATATTCTTAATTTAGAATAATAGATTTTATTTTGAATATAAAAACTTCCTCCTTGATAAGGATTATTATTTTCTATATATTTATTTGCCCTTTCAATTACTTTCTCAACTGTAAGATTATCTTTATTTGTAAAATTCAAAATTTTTAAAGCTTCATCTTCTGCAATTAAGGGAATAATTCCTTTATTATTTTTAAAAAAAGAAATTTTTTGAATTAATATATTCAAATATTTCTTCAGCATTAAATATATGAAATATTTTAAAAAATTTATAAATTTAATTTTCTTAGATTCTATAAAATGAATCAATATTTTAATTTAGATTCAAATGAAATTGAAAATCAAATATTATATGATAAAATAGAAGTTTTTATTCAACAAACGGAAAATATTGTTGTTCCTGCAATTATATTTGAATATAACTCAAATGAAAATATTGATTTTGATAGAAATGATTTAATCGAATTTTACGAACAATTTGGAGACATTGAGGATTTTCAATTAAAAGGAAAAATCAGTATCGTATTATTTACTACTTTTTTTGCTGTCAATTCATGTAAAGAATTTTTAGAAAATAAAAATAACTTTAGAGATAATATGAATAAAGATTTTAGTGTTAGATGGTTTAATTATGAAAAAGATTATGAATTACTTTCTGAAGAATCTAAAGAAAAATATGAAAATATTATAATCAAAAATATTACTTCTTTAAAGAAGAAATCTTTATTATATTTCAATGATGAATATAATAATTATAATCATGCTTTAAATAATCAAATTAATAATTCAAATATAATACAAAATAATATAACCCAACAAAATATAATAATTAATCAAAATCCTTTTATTTTTTCCCAACAAAATCTAATAAACATGAATATAGGATTAAATAGGTTAAATCAAAATAATATAAATACACAAATCCCAAATAATTATTATAATAATAATATTATAAACACAAGAATAAATGAAATAATCCAAAATCAAAATAATAATATAATTAATAATAAATTACATAATTCCAATAATAAAAATAAAATAAATTCCTCTTTAAAACCTAATAATATCAAACTTAATAATTTCTCAGAAGAAAAAACAAACTCAAGCAAATATACATGTAAATATGAAATATTAATACCTAATGATAAAGATTTTCAAATATCTCGTAGATTAATAGGAAGTAAAGGATGTAATATGAAAAATATAATAGATGAATGTAAATTAAGTCTTGATCAAAAAGTAAATTCAAATAATATTAACGATATAATTAAACTACGATTAAGAGGAAAAGGAAGTGGATATAAAGAAGGTCCTTATAATAAAGAAAGTGATGAACCTCTTCATCTTTGTATTAGTTCAAAAAAAAAAGAAACTTTAATTAATGCTTGTAAATTAGTTGATAATTTAATTGATAAAATATATGATGATTATAAAGAATATTGTATCAAAAAAGGAATTAATATTCCTTCGAAAATAGCTCATAAAATATTTGGACATAATGATGTAAATAATAAAAAAATATAAATTTATATTATTAATTAGAATAAGATTCAATTTCATTTTCAGAATATAAATTATAAATAAGAAACAATATTTCATTCTGAATATTTTAATATTAAATAGCTTTGATTCTATTTTATAAATAACATTGATTTAATTAAAAAAATATTAATTATGATAGGTTAAAATATTTCCTTTTGTATAGTAAAATTAGCTGAACATAATTTTTATAATTATAATTTAGATTAATAAAGTATTTTCAATTCATTAATATAAATTAAAAAATTTGATTTAAATAATATAAACATATTATAAATAAATTTTTTTAAATATAAATATTTAATGAAATGCAATGAGAAAAGGAAAAATGCAACAACATCAACAAATATTAACGACGAACAATCAACAACAATTCTTTCAATAATTGAAAAAAGAACTCATCAATTAATGATTGCAAATTATAAAACAGTTGAAGTTGATTATAATACTCTTATTATAAATAATTTATTATGTAATGGTAAATGTCATATTGTTGCTTTATTTAAAGAGCATTTAATAAATGATGATTATTCTGAATTCCTTAAAAGATATTATAATGAAGAAGAATCGTTAATTAGAATAAAAAAAGTGGCTAAGTATTATTTTGAAACAAGTGTTATTTTTCCTAATTATACTCCTTTAACTGAAGCTAAATATATTTATAAAAATATTATGAGGAAACAAAAAGTAATTGATCAACAACAAGAATTAGAAGAAGAACAAGAAATAAAAAAAAATAGGAAATATTATAAAAAATCAAATAAAAAAAAAATCTTTGATTCATCTGCTTATTATGATATATTAAATCAAAGTGAATCTGTTTTAAGGATAATATTTGGTATTAATAAATTAAAAAAAAATAATGAAAAAAAAGAAAAAAATAAAAGTAATGAAAATTTAATAGAAAATACTGAAAGTAAATCATATGAAAAAATAGAAAATTTAGTAGAAAAAATACAAAATTTTGAAAAAAAAAATAAACCAAAACCCGTAATAAAAATAAATGAATTAATTAAAAAAAATATAGAATTAAATATTCCAAGAAAAAGAAATAAACCAAAAATGAAAGTAATAAATAGTCATATTAAAACAATGATGGAGTATAAAAGTAAAAAACCAATGTTAACAATTCAAACAAAATCAATTTCTCCTTCTTCAAATCATAATAATAATAAAAGTTCATCTATTGTAAGTAGAAATTTAATTAATAATTTTACTTTAACTTCAAATTCTTCAATATCTGTTTCTCATGGAAAAACAAAAAGTACTTTTTCAACTCCTAAAATTTATTTTGCTACTCAAAGAAAAAAAAGACCTAATTTACTTTCTTTTAAAAGTATTGAATTTAATAATTTAAATAATGATAATGATATGTTAAAAAATTTTTTTACTTCTACTATAACTTCTCCTAGAAAGAAGACTCATAAAAAAATTAGATCTGCTTTAGGAAGAAACTTTATAAATAATAATATTGAACAAAATAATAATTCTATATATAATAAAACGAGAGATGGAAGTAAAAAGAAAAAAAGTTTCCAAATTAAAAAATTAAAAGAATTAGATTTAATTATTAAATCAAATGATCTTTTCTCCAAAAAAAAATTAGATTAATAAATAATTAGTATATTTATTTAGGTAAAATGAATTAATTTTTTTGGTAAAATCCAATTATTAAATATTATTTTAATATTATTTTATGAAAAAATAAATCATTGATTTTTAATTATTATATTTATTTAATTAATAATTATTTAATTAAATGAATGATAATCATGAAAATAAAAAAATTACTTCATCACCTTCGAATAATAGTATAAATTCATCATTTAAAAATAATTTAAAGTTTAATTCTCCTGAGGATATAAATAATGAAACAAAAAGTCCTTTAATGTTAGATAATCCAGTTCCTAAAAATGAAGGAGAATTAATTTATATTGACGTTAATGAAAATAATAATTTAAATAATGAATATCAAGAAAATACTCTTTTAAATCAATTAAATTCTCAACTAATCAATAAAGGAAATAGCATAGTTAAATTAGTTAAAAATGAATTATATGAAAATTATGGTTCAATGAATACAGAAGAAATTCCGTTAATTGATTTAAATTTTAAAGAAAGAAGTCCTAAGACAATAAATATAGGAGATTCAAAAGAAGAAACAGAATATAATTTAAGAACATTAAGATATAAGAAAAAATCTCCAATTAGACAAAGTAAATATAATATGAATAATAATAATAATATGTTATATCAAAATTATTCTCCT
Organism: Isotricha intestinalis; assembly: GCA_023807065.1. Taxonomy (NCBI): domain Eukaryota; phylum Ciliophora; class Litostomatea; order Vestibuliferida; family Isotrichidae; genus Isotricha; species Isotricha intestinalis. The sequence goes on from JAJJLU010000009.1 coordinate 25,643, forward strand.
GAAGAAGAAGTAAAATATCCTATTGTTACTCCTATTAATAATTCAGTTCAAAATACTATTGATTATATAGGAAATAATCAAGATATACAATATTATATGTATCCAAGAGATTTAAAAGATAATCCTTTAAATTATTTAAATAATAATAATAAATTATCTCCTCAAATTAATGCTATTGATGATACTATTTCTGATATTAAAAATGATTCAGCTAATAATCAATTAAGACTTTTAAAAAATCAAATGACTATTAATCAAAAATATTTAAATAATGAAAATATTGATGGAATGAATGAAGGAAGGAAAAATATAAAATATGAAAATTCAAATATTGAAAAAAAATATAAAGAACATTCATTTAATCCAAAATATCAAAAAGAAACATATTCTCAAAATGAATTTAAAAATTTTATTAAATTAATGAGTAAAGATTTTGACCCAAGTATAAGACACTCAGGAAGATTAATAAATATAAATCAAACAATAATTCCAAGTACAAATACAAATATTGAAAATGAAAGAATTAATGATAAATATAGAGTATTACAAAAAATGAAAAAATTATCAACAATACTATTAAAAAATAGAGAAAGTATAATTTCAAAAAATATTTCATTAAATGAAAGAAATATAGAAGATAAAAAAACACATAAAAGTTTTGATAAAAATACTTTAAATAACTCCTTAAAGAATAAAAATGAAACAATTAAAATTCCACAAAATAAATTTTTAAATTTATCACTTGCAATGCTTTCTTCAAAAGGTTATTATTGCGAAGATAGAACAATGTTAAGAAGAATGAGGTTTGAAAAAGGAGGAGTTGTTGATTTAGCTCAAGAGAATAAGAATAATAAAAAGGTGTTTAATAATTATAAAATTAAAAAGAGTATTAATGATAAATTTAAAAATAAGAAAGTTAACTTAATTAATATTAATCCTAAATACAGAGAAAAAGCTGCTAAAATAATTCAAACTTGGTGGAGATATTTAAAAGAAAATAATATTAAAATTTTAAACCGTATTATTAAAATACAAAGTGCTTGGAGAGGAAAATGGATGAGAAAAAATTTTTATGATATTATATATTTATCTTTTTTATATCAAAAATTCTGTGATTCTATTGATAATGTTTTAGTTAATAAAATAAGAAAAGAAGTTTTTGAGTTTTTATTTACAAAAAAAAAATTATTAAGAAAAATCTTAACAAACTTATTTAATAAATTAGTTATTAAATCCAATGCTTCTTCATTACGTTATTTTTTAAAAAAATGGAATAATAAAGTAAAACAATTAAATGAACAAATTAAAAAAGGAAAAGTGTTGGTTGATAAAAGAGAAAATAATGAAAAAAATATGAGATTATTAAAGCAATATTTTAATGATTGGAATATGAAAACATCTTTATTAAAATATATTGCATTATCTAATGATGTTGGGAATCAAAAGAAAAAATTTTATGGTATTATTGATTTAATTGAAGGTATTAAAACGATATGGAAAAGAATTGGATTTAATTATATATTTCCTTATTTAATGAATTATTTATCTTTTTTAGAAAGAAATAGAAAATTCATTCAATTAATTCTTAAATTATCAGATTATGAAATAATCCAATTAAGAAAAGGATTTAATCAATGGAAGAATAATGTTAATAAAATGAAATTAAAAGGCTTTAAGAATTCAATTTTAAAAAATCATTTAAATAGAATTGATAGTAGGTTAAATAGAATAAATCTTAAAAAATATTTTGAAAAATGGAATGACTCAAAAAAAAATAGAGATATATTTAATAATAATTTTTTGACAAAAGAAAGAATAATAGATAATAATGATATTTTAAAGTGTTTAAAAGGATTTGATTTACTTAAAAAATATTGCTTATTAAAAATTTATTCATTTATTTTTAAAATAATAAAACAAAATGGGAAAGGAAATTATAAAAATAAAAAACTTTTAAATGTTTTAAGAATAAAAAATAAAAATTTAGGAAGATTATTAAATAAATATATAAAACAATGGAATACAAATTCTATAAAATCAAAATATAATAAACTTATTAATAAATTATGTAGTTTATTAATTGAAAAAATTTATTTAAGATGGAGATTAAAAACTATTTCAGTTATTTTTCATCAATGGTATAATTCAAAACCTTTTGATTATAAATTAATATTAAAAAAATATGGATTATTATTAGATGGTTTAATTAAATTAATAAAGCAAAAAATTAAACCAAATAAATTATTTTTCATTGATAATTTAAAACAAACAAAGAATCAATCAATTATTAAAAACGCAAGTTCACAAATTTTTTCTAAATATTCAAATAAAGATAAAAGAATAATTAAACACTATTTTTATGTGTGGAGGGAAACAACAAATCTTTATGATATTCAATCTCTTAAAGGTCAATTATTTAAATACTTATATCAAAATCGAGAAATGAAATATAGAAAATTATCTTTATCTAAATATATTAATAGATGGAAATTAGTTTCTCTTTATAATCAAAAAGACATTATAGATATCAATTACATAAAAAAAATGAGAGAAGGATTTGATAAACTTTATAATATATATAATAATAGAGTTTTTTATTTTCTAAAGAAATTAATAAAAAATACGAAAAATGATTATAAGCCTTTATATCTTAAATCTTTTTTTTCTAAAATTGATAAATCAAAAGATAAGTTAAGAAGTTATTTTAGTAAATGGAAAAAAAACACTTTAGAAAAAAAATACAAAGATAAAATTGATTCTTTTAAAAGTATTATTTTAAAAAATAGTGCTTTTAATATTAAAAATAGAACAAATAGAGATTTATTATTTAAATATTTTTATAAATGGAGAAGTAGTGATTTAAAGAAAGAGATTAAAGATGATTATTATTTGAAAATAATAAAAGGATTAAATACAATGTCTCCTTATACAAAAAAATTAATTTCAAAAGAACCTTTTGATAAAATTAAAAAGAATAAAAATAAAAGTAAACTATTAAAAAGTATAATAAAATCAAGAGAAAATAATGAAAAAAAAAGTACAGAAAATTTAATGAGAAAAGCTTTTAATAAATGGATAAGAAATAAATATGAATTTAACAATGAAAATATTGTTCTTAAAGGAACTATTTTATTGTTAATTAAGAAAAAATTGGTACAAAAATTATTACAAAAATACTTTTACATTTGGAAGTCAAATTCTTTTGAAAAATTAAATAAAAAAAAGTTAAAAGGATTAAATTTAATATTAAATAAATGTGGAAGAAAATGTTTTAATGAAATAATGAATTATATAATTAAAAAAGCACTTAATGATAATTCACAAAATAAACCTTTTTCTTTATCAAAACTAAATTCAGAATTAAAAAACTCATTATTACATAAATATTTAATGATATGGTTAAAAAACTCTAATTCAGATTTAAGTAATTTTAGAAAAAAGAAAACAAGATTAAGAAGATTAATAAAGAATAAACAAAAAGATATATTATCATTAAATTATAAAAAGTGGGTTAATAAAACATTAAAAAATAAATTAAATGAAAAAGATATTGAAAAAGCAAAAAAAATAATATCAAATAGGATAAAAATAAATGATAAATTATTATTGTATAAATATTTAAATAAATGGAGAAATCAAATTAATTATTTAAGAGAAATTATGCTTAAATCAATTTTTATTAAAAAAATAAAAAATTCTCAGAATTTAAAGGAAAAAGGAAATGAAAAATATAAGTTACATATTAGTTTTCTTAAATGGAAAAATAAATTAAAATCTGAAATAAATAATATTAATAATAATAATAATGATAACACTTATAAAAATATTAATAATATAAGAAAAGGTTATAACTTATTAAAAAAAGGATTAAGAAAAAGATATCAATTAGATTTTTATAAAAATTTAAAAGAAAGTTTAAGTAAATTGAAAAGAAATAAATTACTTAAAAATCTAGTTAAAAATATTAAGCCGAAATCTGATTTAAGAAATAAAGAAAAATTATTTAAAAAATGGTTAAGTGAGATTCTAGGTTCAAATGAAAAAAAAAATAAAATTAAAGATTTATTTTTAAGATATTTATTAACAAATAATATGCATAATAAATTAATTCAAAAAGGAAAAAATGAAATTATTGAATTATTTAATAATTATAATAATTTAAAAAAAAATCATTCTCAAAATATAATAAATTTCCTTAAATCTATATTAAAGAAAAAAAGAATATTAAATAGAATGAAATTAACTCTTTTACTTAATAAAATAATAAAAAGGAAAGAAAAAAATATTGAAAAATCAATTAAAATTTATCTAATAAATTTCTTAAGAAATACTAAAAAGATATCATCAAATATATACATTTCTAAAATACAAGAATTTCTTAAAAAAAAGTTTAATAATCCAAAAAAAAAACAAAGAAATGTTAATAAAGGTTTAGAATTATTAAATAAATTTATCAAAAAAAATATACTTAATCAAATAAAAAAATCAGGAAAGAAAAAATTGAATAATATTTTATTAAAAAGTATAAATAAAAAAAATACATTAAATAAAAAAATATTATCTGAAGCATTATCAAAATGGAAAAGTCTGTTACCTATTCTTAAACAAAATAATGCAGTGTTAAAAATTCAAAGTTATTATAGAACATATCTTTCAAAAAAAAAAATGAAAAATCTAATTAAATTAAAAGCAAAATTAACTCAAATTTATAAAAATAAAAATTTAGATTTAAGAAAATTAAAAAGAGTAATTTTATATAAATGGCTACGTCATATTCTTTTCTTAAAACAAAATGACGATATGATATTAATTCAAAGATTTATAAGAGGAAATATTGAAAATTACAATAAGAAAGAAAATCAAAAGAAATTAAAAAAATTAATTAAAAAATATGTGTTTCATCAAATTTATAAATTAATGAAAAAATTAAAAAAATCTTCAGAAAATACAAATGAAGGTTTATTTAAAACTTTAGAAGATATTTATATTAGAAATCCTTTTAATAAATTAAAATCAGGTTTAAAATCAATATCAAGAAAAAAAACTCTTGGAAGAAGTATTTTAAGAGCTAAAAAAAATAGAGAAAAATATTATTTACCCATTTATCTTAATAAATGGAAAAAGAATACTTATGAATTAACTAATAAAAATGCAAAATTAATTCAAAAATATTTAATTGATAAACTTAAATTAAAAAAGGAAAAAAAAGTTAAAAAAAGAAATGATCTTCTAATTAAAATTATTAATAAATTAATTAATGATAAAAAAGTAATTGTTAAGATTCCGTTTAAAATTTGGTATAGAAAAGTAAAAGTTGAAAAATTAAATAATTTAACAAATAAAATTCAAAAAGCTTTGAGAAAGTATAAAATAAAAAGTGAAATAATTAAAAAAGAAATAAAACAAAATTTAAAAAAAATGTTTAAACAATATCTTATGAAAATAATATCTGATTATATGATAGAATCAAATAAAACTATTTCTCTTTTAAAAGATTCTATTAACTTAATGAATAGTCAAATTGAAAAAAGATATTCTATAAATAATATAATGAATAATAACTTAGGAAAATTACGTTTAAAATCATTAAAGAAAATTCTTGATAAAATTAAATTAAATGAAAATGAATCATCAATTAAATCTTATTTTAAAAAATGGAGACATCAATGTTCATTTACAAATAAATATGCTGACATATTACATAAAGCTTTCAATAAATATTATAAAAAAAGAAAAAAAGCAAGGGAGAATAAAATTAAAGAATTGTTATTAAAAATTTATAATAAAAAATCTGAAGAAAATCTTAAAAAATTAAAAGCTTATTTAATAAAGTGGATTAATAAAGTAAGAGTTAAAAAAGCAAATGAAAAAAGTAATATAATTCAAAAATATTTAAAACCTAAAGTTAGGAAAAAACTAAATAAAAAGTTAAAAGATTTTTATATTAATAAAGCTAAAAAATTAGTTAAAAAAAGAATTTTAAAGTTTGTCAAATTGTACAAATTAAATAAATGTATTCAAAAGAAAATATTAAAATATTTTATAGATAAACTCAAGAAAAAAGGAAAATTTATTGATCTTAAAAATATTTTATTAAAGAAATTTATTAAGATTGAAAATGACCTTAAAAGAATAATTTTAAAAAATTATTTAAATAAATGGAAAAATAAAAAAGAATTAATAAACTTATTAACAAATAAATATGCTTCAATTATTCAAAAAAAATGTCAGAAATATAAATCAAAAGCAAAAGATAAAAAAAATAAAAAAATAAAAGATAAATTAAATAAGATCCTTCTAAGAAAAATGAATTATATTAAAAATCTTAAAAGATTATTTTTATTTAGATGGAAAAACTATTTAAATTTAAAAAAATTCAATAAATCAACTAAAATACTTCAAAATTTTATGAAGAAAATAAAGAATAAATTAAATAATAAAAATAATAGTTTAAAACAAAATAAAATTCAAAAAGGAATAGATTTGTTAAATTCTTATAAAAATAAATTTAAATGTAAAAAAGCTTTTAATAAAATTAAAGAGAAAAGGAAAAATAAAATTAATAATAATCTATTTAATTTTCTAATAAACAAAAGAAAACAACTATTAAAAAAAGCTTTTGATAAAATTAAAGAACAAAGAAAAAATAATTTACTTAATAATTTATTAAAAAAAAAAGATGCAAAAAAAAAAAGAATTTTAAAGAATTATTTAGATTTATGGAAAAATAATACTAATAAATTAACAAGAAAATTTGCTGCAAGTACAATTCAAAAAAATTATAAACTTTATAAAAAAAAGAATAAAAATCAAAAGATAAAAAATAAATTAATAAATCTATTTAATCGTTTAAATAATACTTCATTAAACCTCAAAAATTTTTATTTACTTAAATGGAATAAAATTACAAAAGCAATTAAAATAAAAAAAGCTTCTAAAAGAATTTATAATTATATTATTAAAAAATATAAAATGAGTAAAGCTAGAAAAAACTGGAAAAATTTAATAAAACAATTTAAAAATAAAAAAGGTTTAAAAGAAATAAAACAAATTATAACTAATTTAAAAAGAATTATTTTATTTAAGAAATTTAAACAATTAATTCAAAAACATTTTAAAAAGAAAATAATGAAAAAAATAAAAGATTATTTCAAAAAAACAATATTAAAAAATATTATTAGAAAATATTTTTCTGATAATAAAAATATATTAAAGAAAGAATTTACTAAACTTAAAAACAAAATTAAAAATTTAAAAGAAAGAGATTCAAAATTTATAAATTGCATAAATAAAATAGAAATAAGAAAAAAGTTAGTTTATTTAAATAATGTATTTCTGATAAAAAAATTACTTCATGATATAAAAATTATAAAAGCTAAAAATGCCTTTTTAAAATTAAAAAGAAACTTAAAACTACAAAAAAAATTCGATCAATTAGGAATTACTTTAAAAAAAGCAAATAAATCAGTATTAAATCAAAACGAACAAAAATTTATGAAAAAACTTATAAGAATAATAAATTATAAGAAAATAAATAAATTATTCAATTATTTTGATAAAATAATTCAAAAAAAATTGAAGCTTCAATTTGAAAGAAAGTTTTTTAATGTATTAAAGAAATATATGAAAAAAAAAATTGTGGATTATGAATATAAAGATAAAAAATTACTTTCTAATAAACCTAAAATAATTACATTGAAATTTAAATCAAAATCAAAAGATAGGGAAAAAAGAAGAAATAATGATAAATTATCTAAAATTAAAAAAGTAATTCCTTATTTTATTAAATATCTTGAAAAGAAAAAATTATTAAAAAGAAAAGAAACATTTAACTTTTTAAAATTTTATTCAATCAATAACTTATATTTAAAATATTCAAAAAATAAAACACAAAAAGAAAAAAAACACTTTATAGAATCTTTAAAAAATAAATCAAATGATGAAAAGAAAAAAAAAGAAAACTCCCAAAAAAAATTAAATAATCTTTTTAATAAAGGATATATAAAGTTAATATCTCAAATTTTAATTAATTCAAATAGAATATATAATCTTTTATATTTATTAAAATTAGTAAAATTTCATTCAAATATATCAAAGAAAAGATTAATAAAAGAATTATTAAGAAAATGGAGATTTTTAAATTTTATAAAAAACATAGCAACAAGAAAATTAGAATTAATGTATAGAAATATGCATGCTTCTTATTTACAAATGGCAAATGAATTTTTTGGTGATGAAAATGAAAAAAATCCTTCAATTATAAAAGAATTTGAAAGATTTAGTTCTACTTTAGGAATGTTTGCTGGAGATAATATAATGAATGAAAAGTTAGGTGAGAAATATTATTCTAATTTAAATAAGAAATATAATTTTAATCAAAATATCTTTGATGATAAAGTTATTACTTCAAGTCAAAATAGTTCTTTAAGTAGATTTGAAAAAATAGAAGATAATACAATTCAAAATGATGATTATAGAATAGAAGATTTTTCCTTAGATAGAAATAATAGTAATTATAGATCAAAATTAAGGAAAAATAAAAAATAATAAGATTTAATAATAATTATATAATTTAAATAAATATTTTTTTTCCTTTATAATAATAACAAGTGGTAATAATTTTTATTTTTATTTTTATAATATTTTATAAATATTAAATGAGCAATAATAATCAAATGTAAAAATTTGCTTAAATATAAAATAATAGTGTTATTTTAGATTGTAAAACGTGGCCAAAAGATGCTTTTGAACTTATAGATTATGAAAGTAAACTAATGGAAAATCATATTGAAATAAATAATTCAGGTTTTATTTATAGAAATAATAATTCAATTATGTTTTCAAATCAAATAAATGATGAACCTACTTTAGAACTTTTAATGGAATTAAAAAAATTAGAATCAAAATATCAAATCCAATTAAATCCTTATTACTTTGAAGAAGATAATAAAATATTAAAAGGATTAAATAATGCTTTTTTTATTTTTATGGAAAAAAAAATTGCATCGAAAGTAAATAAATATATTTTAAATGAAGGAGATATATTTAAATTAGCAAGAATAATATTAAGAGTTAAAGAAATAAAATTAGAAAATCCAATTATTAAAACAGAACCTAATAATAATTATGATAATAAAAATGAACAAAATAATAATAATATAACTGATATTAATATATTACCTACATCAAAATCATTTATTCCTTCTTCAAAATTAATAAAAGTAAATAATAAAGAAAATAAAAAAATATGTAGAATATGTTATGGAAATGAAGATAATATAATTAATCCTTTAATTAAACCTTGTTCATGTTCTGGAACAATGAAGTTTATACATTATGAATGTTTAAAACATTGGATTCAAACACATTCATGTGTTAAATTAGATAATAATGAAAAATGCACTATTTTCATTATTAAAGAAATAGAATGTGAATTATGTAAAAAAACATTTCCTGATTATTTAAAGCATAATGATAAATTATATGAAATTTTAGATTTTCATGATTATTATAAAAAATATATTGTTTTAGAAACTTTAATTCTTGATTCGAGGAAGAATAAATTTATATATGTTATAAATTTAGAAAAAAATTCTCAAAAACTTAAAATTGGAAGAGGGAAAGAAAGTGATGTTTTATTAACTGATGTTTCTGTAAGTAGAATACATAGTTCAATTATTAGAGAAGGTAATAATATTTTTTTACAAGATGAAAAATCAAAATTTGGAACTTTAATTTTAATTCAATCTTCTAATTTAAATTTGTCTTCTAATTTACCTTTAAATATTCAAATTGGAAGATCTTTTTTTAATATTACTGTTAAGAAGTCTTTTTCTATTTTTAATTGTTGTGATTGTGATGAAAAAATTAATAAATTTTATTATCATAAACAAAGCCAAAAAGCAATTGAATATAATAGATTCTTAAATATTAAAGAAGAATCTGAATTAAAAGATGATGTTGAAGTGAATCAAAATAGTGAAATTCATTTATTAAAAAATAATAATGAATCTGAAAGTGATGAAAAATTAGATGTTGTAAATGAGTTAAATTATTATAAAAAAAGTAATAGAACTTCTAATTTAACTTTATTAACTGATAATACTTTAAAAAATGATAAAAAAACTAGAAATAATGATAATATTATTTCTATTCCTTTTGATTCAACTGAAATAAACCCAGTATAAATTTTACTTTAATTATTATTTTAATATAAATTTTTTTTTCTTAATAATTGAGGGATAATATATTCTAAATTAAAATTAATTTAATAATTAATTAATATCATGTAAAATAAATTACTAAATCAATTAATATAAATAAATAAAGAAAGTATGATAAAGAAGAAAAGAAAAAATATTTTGATTTATATTATTTATATTTATGTTAATTAATAAAAAATTCATTTTTAATTATTTATTTTCTTTATAAAAAAGAAATAAAGTTAAATTATATAATAAATTAAATTATGATTGATAATCAGTTAATATTTATCTTAATATGAAATGTAATTTTTGTTTTTTTTTTTTGCAAAAGAAAAAAGAAAAACATTCCTTGTTTTATAAAGAATTCAATTTCAAATGAAATAAGTTTAATATTAAAAGATAAAAGTGAATTAATAAAATTAGATGAAAGTATATTAAAAACGACAAAATTAACATATCAATCATTATTTCGAGGAACAGACACATCATCAAACAACAAAATAACATCAACAGTAAGAAATGAATTATCAGAATCTTACATATTAAAAAAAAAATTAAGTAAAAAGAAAAACAACTTATCTTTTTTTTCAAACTATTCAAAAAAACCAAGTAACTTCATCCACGATTTTAAAGACAAAATCCGTTGTTTCTTTTGTGGAGGAAAAAACTGTAAATACGAGAATTATTTAACAAATATAAAAAACAACAACGCAATAAAAGGTTTAAACTCTAATTACATTACAGATAATATAATAGCATCTCAAAGGCCTTCAGAAATATTAATAAATAAATTTAATTTAGTTGAACAATTTAAAGAACATAACATAGGATTAATAATAAATTTAGAAAGAGAAGGCGAACATCCTTTTTGTGGTCCTAATGCTTATCACTTAACTCAAAGTGGCTTTTCTTATAATCCTTCTATTTTCACAGGCAATGATATTATTTGTAGATTTTATGGTTGGAAAGATATGAGTACTCCTTCGACTTTATCTTTTATGATTGAAATTGTTAAAGATATTACTATTATGATTAAAGAAGAAAAAAAAAAAGTACTTGTTCATTGTCATGATGGTAATGGAAGAAGTGGAGTTGTTATTGCTTGTGTTTTAATTTATAATAGTTATGATTGTGATGTTATGGATATTATTAAAGAAATTAGAAAACATAGGAAAAAGTGTATTTGCACTAAAGCACAGGAAAATTTTTGTAAAAAGTTTTATCATTATGTTTCTAATATTAGAACTTTGTTTGATGATAAAAATCCTAAAGAAAAAATAGAAACTTTCTTAACTTTTCAAGATGAATATTTATGCGGGAAAGAAATAATTAGTAATGGAATTGTTCCTATTTTATTAAAAAAATGTTTATGGAAGTTTTTAAGAATCGCAGGGAAATATAATTTAAATAATATTCATATTTATCATGTTATAAGACAATATACTGATTATAATTTATCTTTAGATTTACAGAATATTTTAAATGTTTTAAAGAAAAGTATTAATAATTCAAATTGGAATCTTTTTTATAAAACTGAAAATTTACATATTATAATAGCAATATTATTTCAATGGTTAAGTAATTATGTTCTTTATGTTATTTCTCCTCAAAGATTAGAAAAATTAATTCAAAGTCCTCATTTTACTCAAATTCAAAGTTATGTTAATGAAAAAACAGGATCAACTGAAGAATTAGCTAAATATATTAAAAATGATTTTTATTGTTATGAATATGAAACTATTTATAATATTGCTAAATTTGCTAAACATTTTTTACCTACTAATGATGAAGAAGAAAGTTTATATAAACAAATGTTAGATTCTTTTTCTTTTAGATTATTAGGTTATAAAATGAGAGATATTAAAAATGAGAATTTTGATAATGTTAAAGAAAAAGTTACTAGTTTAACTACTATAATTGAGTTTATGGTTATTTCTATTCATTTATTTAATAATAATGATGATAATCCTTTTGTTCTTCCTCAAAAAAAATTAAGTATAAGAAATAAAATTCAAAATTCTTCTATGAATAAAAGATATAGTAGATATAGTAATGTTATGTATGATAATCCTAAAAAAATTAGAAACGTGAAAAAATTGACTGAAAGATCACTTTCTAAACCTAATTTTACTAAAATGACTAGAAATAATAATTTTATTAATGTTCATGATAAAAGACGAGCTACTTTAAGTGTTGAATTAGGTCAAATCCCTGAAAAAGAAAGAAATTCAAATTCTAAAAGTTCTCATAGTTATTCTTCAATAAGTTCAAATTAAAAAAATGAAAATAAAGAAAACAATTTTTATAAATTCTTTAATTTATGTAAAAATAATAAATAATATTAATTATATTAGATTACTATTAATTATATTAGATTATACATTGAAAATAATAAATTTTTTGTAATAAAAACCTTAAAAATTCTTCTTTCAAAAAAAATAAAAAACCAAAATTAATTAAACCTAAAATCACTTAAAAATTAAAAAAAATAAAATAAAATAAAATAAAATAAAAAAAAAATAAATAAATAAAAAAAAATAAATGAGTGTGAACATGTCAGTTTCAGGTGGACCATACTCTACAGTAGGAGGAGGTTCAACAAATTCAATAAAAAATTTATTTACCCAAGAAGGTGAATCTCTAGTAAGAAAAAATTAAATAAATAAAATTAGATAGGAAGCGCAAGACTATGTGAAGATTTATGGGATGAAATGAGAAGAGCCGATTTTAGAAAAGAAGGAATATTAAATGAAGCAAATATACAAATAATATATGACACAAAGAGAAAAGCAATTAATAATTTATTAAAAATTAACTCTGTTGATGACTTTTTATCTGTTTTTGATTCTGATCAAGATGGTTTTTTAAACGAAGATGAACAAATCATGGTTTTTACTATAATTGCTAAAAGAATTCAAATTATTGCTGAGGAATTATGTGAGTTAAAAAAATATGAATTATTTAAAGATTTAATGAGAGAAGTAAGAGCTATTGAAAATCAAATTAATAGATATCAAAATGAATTAAGACAAAATGTTCATAAAAAACAATTAGAAGATTATATGAATATTGGTAAAGAAATGCAAAATGAATTCGATGAAAATTGGGATAAAAAAATGGATAATTTTGATGATAAAGCTCAGAAAGATATTTCTAATTATGAAGAATGTTTAAAAAAAGAAATTGATAATTATTATCAAAATGAAGCTGCGAAAATTAATGCAATGAAATTAAAGCAAAATTATAAAATTAAGCTATTACATAATCAAGAAAAATTAGTTGCTAATAATGAAAGAATTGAAGAAGCAATTAATTTTAGAAATGAATTAAATTATATTCAAAAAAGAGATGAAGAAAGATTAGAAAAAACAAAAATAGATATGTTAAATAATTTAAATAAAAAAATTAACACATCAGAACAAAAAGAAATGCAAAAAATAATAGATCGTTTTAACAAAGAAAAAGATAAATTAACAATTGAAAGAAATAAAGAAACAGATGTCGTAGGAAAACAAATAAATTTACATATATCAGATATAGTAAGAATTCAAAATTCAATATCTAATATGTATACAAAAATAGGAAGTACTAATGATGAATTAATAAGAGAAAAAGATAGAAAAAAAAAAACAAATGAAACTTTAGCAGCTTTTAAAAATATTAAAAAAAATACTGTTTCACCTTATGATAATACTGTTAGAAATAGAGATATTGCCTTAGCTTTATTAAATTTAAGTGGTAGAACTTTATCTTTAAATTCTTCAATGGAATCTTTTGGTAATAATAAAAATAATCAAAAGAAAAATATTATTGCTTTAAAGTATATGATTAAAAATATGAAATTAACAAGATTTGATATTAATTCTGCTTTTAATTCTAGGAAATTTTGTAATGTTTCTGGTGATGCTGCTATTCAAAATGATAATAATTTAAAAAGAAAAATAAGGAAGTTAATAGAACAAAGACAATATAAAGATGAAATTATGATTCCTCCTTCAATGTATTATGATATTTATCTTGAAAATGAAATAGATGCTAAAAGATATAGAGAATTAATTCCTAAAGTTCAATCTAGTTAAATATTATTTTTTATTTTTATAAGAAAAAAAAGTTTAATTTTTTATTATTTTTTAAATATTTTTGGTTTAAATATTTATTTAAATTTTTATTGTTATTTAAATATGGATTTTAGAACAAGGAATACTTCACTAAAAGAAAAAATGAAAGCTGTTTATGGAGAATTAAATAATTTTAGTGTTAAAAAAAATAAAATTAAATTAACAAAAAATAAAATAACTCCTTCTTTATCAAAGAAAAATGAAGATAAAATTAAATTATTTGATAAAATAATAAATAGTCCAATGAAGCAAAATAAAAACAATAAAAATATTATATATTTAATAGAAGAAACAAAAAGAAATAATTTAGGTTATAAAACATTTTTAGATTTTAATAAAGATGAAAATTCAGATAATCTTTTACCTTATAAATATTATAAACCAAATAGAAAATATAGTTCTGCGAATTCTTCTTTTAATTTAGAAAATAAATTAGATAATTTATCTAGAAATTCAAGTAAAAAATATAATCTTAAAAAAGAAATAATGACTGAGTTAGAAAGTGATAAAAAAAAATATTCAACTGGTTCTACTTATTTTTCTTCTAATAAATCCTTTAAAGATTTTAATATGAGTAAATATTAGAGGAAAATTTATTTAAATATTTAATATTATTATATATAAAAATAAAAACAATATCTTTCTAATATATCTTTCTTTAAAAAAAACAAAAAAAAGAAAAAATAAATAAAAAGTAAATTTTTAAATATATTCTTAATAAAATAATCATAAAAAAAAAAAATAAAAAAAAAATATTTCAAAAACCCATTAAAAATTTTATTTAACAAAAGTTTGATATTTATCCATATTTCTTTTTAGCAATTCTTCAATGGGTCCTAACAATCTTTTAAAACTAACTCTATCAAGTGAAATAACTTTAACAATATCACTTTTAGCAACAATATTAGCATATCTAGGTTCTCCTTTCATAAGAGCTCTTTCTCCGAAATAATCACCTTCT
Organism: Isotricha intestinalis; assembly: GCA_023807065.1. Taxonomy (NCBI): domain Eukaryota; phylum Ciliophora; class Litostomatea; order Vestibuliferida; family Isotrichidae; genus Isotricha; species Isotricha intestinalis. Next base: position 40,927 of record JAJJLU010000009.1, read on the forward strand.
TTATAATCTTTAATAGCAATTTCCGGTTTTCCAGGTTCAATAGTTTTTGTTGCAACACATTCTCCTTCTTCTAAAATATAAAACACATCTCCCATTTCTCCTTCTTTAATAATATAATCATCATGATGAAAAACTGCAGTTTTAATAGCATCTGAGATTTGCATTAATTCATAAGGTTCAATAGTACTTAAAATATCAACTTTTTTAAGAAAAGATTCATATTTTTCTCTTTTTTTCTGAGCAGCATCCTTAACAATATTATTAAAAGTTTCTCTATCAAGAACCCATAAAACACAATCAGTTTTAGCTTTTATTGTCGCTGCTCTAGGAGCATTATATAATAAAGCTAATTCACCGAAAGTTTCTCCTGGTTGGTATTTTTTAACTAATTTAGGTTCTTCATTAGGACTAAATTGCTTATAACAATCTAAATTACCATCTTCTATACAATACAAACAATCACCATTTTCTCCTTGTTTAATTACACTTTCTCCTGGTTTAAATTTCTTTTCTTCCATTGCTCCTATTACAATGTCTAAATCTTTAGATTCTAAATTTCCAAATAAAAAAGAATGAATTATTCTTGTTTTTATTCTTGATATTTGCTCAGGTGTTTTTTCTATATATCTTGCTTTGAAATCTTCTTTTCTATTAAATTTCCCATATGCTTCTGCTGATACTGCTGAACGAGGAATTAAAGACATTTTTTTTTTTGCTTCTGGCATTTTTTCTAATACATTATCTAAATTTGTATCAATGTCATCGTCACTATCATCTGATTCACTTTTTGAACTTTCAGAATCTGAATTTTTTCTCATTTGCTCCATTTCTCTATATTTTTTTACTTGAACTCTTAACTGCTCTAATTCTTTCTTCTCGTCTAATGTTAAACCTGTTGAAGTGTAACCACCGTATTTTTGAAGCCAGTATATCATGTATTTTGTCTATTTTTTTTTTTATTTTTTTAAAAGGTTTTTATATATAGTTAATATTTTTCTATTCTTACTATATCTTTTGGCTTGGATTTTACTATGTCTACTACCATTTTCTCTATTATTGGTTGTATTTCTTGTACTTGCTTTTGGAGATTTGAATCTTCTTCAGAAAACATTTTTGTTTTTTATTTATTTTATTTTTTTTTTTGGATTTTTTTATTTTTTTCTTTTAGGAGTTTTGAGTTTTTTTATGTTTTTTATTATTGTTTTTATATTATTATATATATATATAAATTAATAAAAAGAAGTTAGGAAAAGTGTTTTATATTTTTTTTATGTATAAAATATAAAAATAAATTGAATAATAATAAATAATAAAGTTCATCAAAAATATAATTTCATTCTAAAAAGAAATTCTCTATTTTTAGTATTATCAGGAAAAGCAATACCTCATTCTCTTATATTTATTCATTAAAGCAGTAAGTGAGTAAATTAAATTCCTCAAAGTAATTAGATTTCTTTATGATATTTTTATTTTTATCCTCTTTATTGAAAATCACAATTTATTTTTGTAATATATTCTACATTTATCATATCTCATTGATTATAATTAATGAAATTAAATAAATTTAATATTTCATTTTTTTTTTCTTATTATAAACTATATTAAATTTTTTTTCGTATTTTATATAATGTTTATGAAAATTTTAATTAATTATTAATATAATTCTTTATCCCTAAACAAATATATTTTTATTTTATTTATTAAAATTATATTCTATTAAACACATTAATATAAATTTCAATTATATACATTTTTAATTTTATTTCCATAACTATTATTTTTAATTGTAGTATCAAAAGTTTCATTTGTTATTTGATTTAGATTTATTTTAATATTTCTTCCTTTTTCTAATCTAGATGATTTCCTAAAAGCTTTACTCTTTATTCTATCATCAATTGAAGATGAATTTGAAAAAGTAAAACTTTTTAAATCATTGTTTTTATTCATTAAATCAATAAAATTATTTTTTTCTGAATTTAAAAAAGAACTTTTTCTTCCAGTTTTATTATCATTTTCTTCTTCTTTACTTATTGAAGCTGAAAGTGTACTTCCTTCTTTTTCATTTAATAAATTATTACTTTGAATTTTTGGTATGTTTAAATTTTTAAAATCTGTTTTTTTTTCTATTTGAAAATTTAAAAAGTGTTTATCATTTGAATTATAAGATAAATTATCATTAAAATCTTTTTTATATTCTTCCTTTTTATCTATTGAACTTCTTGAATTTAATTCAGTGTTAATTTCAATTGTTTTTTGATTTTGATTTTGTGAATTTTTTATAGAATATTTTATATAATTATTGTCATTTGAATTACTAAAATTTTCTCTTTCAGTTAAATCCATTTTATTTAAATGTTCTTTATAAGCTTTAATAATTTTTCTAACATTATTTAAAATCATTATTTCATTTATTCTTTTATCAATTTCATTTTTTTCTGTGTTGTTCTTTTGAGAAGTCAGTATACTTAAAATAAAATTATCTTCAGGAATTTTATTACTTATTTGATCTCTTGATAAATTTGTTTGAATAATATTATTATTATTATAAGGACAAACATTATCACAATTAGAACAAAATTTATTTCCCATATAAATATTAAAACACTTTTAGTAATTAATTAAAAAAAAATAAATAATTAATTTTAATAATGAACATTCAAATTGATTCTTTTGGTTTAAAAAATATTTTTGAATTATTAGATTATGATAAAGATGGAAAAATAAATTTAAATGAAGTAATTGGATATATACAAGATTTAGGTTATGATAAAGAACAACCTTTAATATTTAATTTAATGAAAGAATTAGGTGATGGATTAATTAATTATGATAATTTTGAAAAGAAAATGAATAATTTAATTAATGATCCAAAAGATAATAATGGACTTAGAAGAATTTATGAAATATTTATTAATAATGATAAAAAGAAAAATATTAATTTTAATGAACTTAAAAAAATTTGCAGTGAATTAGGAAGGAATTTAAATAAAGAAGATATGGAGACTTTGTTTAAACATGCTGGTAATGAAAAAGAGATTACTTTTGAGACTTTTGTGGAATTTATGAAAAATAAATTTTCATAAAATGAATAAAAAAAATGATTTAAATGTATTTAAGTTAATTTTATAATTATATTAATTTTTTTTGGTAAATGAATTCATTTAAGAAATTGGATGTTAATATAATATAATTTTTTATTTAAAATATTTTTTTTCAATTATTTAGTGAAAATTTTTATTTTAATTTTTTCCTTTTTAGAAAGTAAATTAAATAATAAATTTAATAATTATAAATAATAATGATTGAATTGCTTGAGTCAAATAAATTATTTTTGCTTATTTCATTATCTTTTGAAATATCAAATTTATATTTTTTATAAAATTATAATTCTTATAATTATTTCTTTTCATTTTTATTTTCATTTATAAAAATTCTTTTCATTTTTATTTATTTGACTTTTTAATAATATTAATTAAAAAAAATATTTTAAAAAAATAAAAAAATGACAGAACAAAAAGTTCTATTAGCCTTAGGAATAGAAGGTAGTGCAAACAAGATAAGTGTAGGAATAGTAAATTCTTTAGGGGAAATATTATCAAATCCTCGAAAAACATTTATAACTCCTCCTGGTCAAGGATTCCGTCCAAAAGAAACAGCAGATCATCACAGAAGAGAAGTATTATCAATATTAAAAGACTCATTAAAAATAGCAAATAAAACATTAAATGAAATAGATTTATTTTGTTATACAAAAGGACCAGGAATGGCACAACCACTTTCAGTAGGAGCATTAGTAATAAGAACTTTAAGTCAATTATATAATAAGCCTCTAATAGGAGTAAATCATTGTGTAGGTCATATAGAAATGGGAAGATGTGTTACTAAAAGTGATAATCCTACAATATTATATGTTTCTGGTGGAAATACTCAAGTTATTGTTTTTAACGAAGGTAAATATAGAATATTTGGAGAAACAATTGATATTGCAGTAGGTAATTGTTTAGATAGATTTGCAAGATTAATTAATTTAAGTAATGATCCTGCTCCTGGATATAATATAGAACAAAAAGCAAAATTAGGGAAAAATTATATTGAATTACCATATGTAGTTAAAGGAATGGATGTTTCATTTTCGGGAATTTTATCATATTTAGATGATATGTTAAATAAGAAAAGAAATAAAAATAATAAGAAAATAGATTTATCAAAAATATCAAATGAAGATTTATGTTTTTCACTTCAAGAAACTGTGTTTTCAATGTTAATTGAAACAACAGAAAGAGCAATGGCACATGTTGGTAGTAAGGAAGTATTATTAGTAGGAGGTGTGGCTTGTAATGAAAGATTACAAGAAATGATGGGAATTATGGCTAAGGAAAGAGGAGGAAAGGTTTGTGCTATGGATGATAGATATTGTATTGATAATGGTGCTATGATTGCTTATGCTGGATTATTAGAATTTATTGCTAAAGGAAAAGGAATTTCACTTAAAGATTCTACTTTTACTCAAAGGTTTAGAACTGATGAAGTTGATGTTTGTTGGAGGAAATAATTTCAATGAGTTTTACTGTTTTTTTGAATTTTCCTTTTTTTTATATATTTTAATTCTTTTGGAATGTTAATTAATTTTATGATTTAAAATAATTTTATTTTTAATTCTTTTTATTTTTACATTTTAATTTTTCAATTCTTTATCTATATATATTTTATTATAAAATCCATTGAATAATCAAAAAAATAAAATTAAAAAAATTAATATAACTCTTCTATACATTAACCAATAAAAAACCAATGAATCAATAAAATAATAAAAATAGACTTAATTTTTTATTTTCCCATTATTATCCTTAATAACAATTTTATCTAAACCAAATTTTTTTTTTCTATCCTCATTAAAATAATCAAAAGGAATTTTATTATTATTATTAGGAATATCTAAAGAAGCTTTAGCCTTTAATAAAATAAGAGTACAAGCATCAAAATGTTCTCTAGCTGAAATATGTAAAGGAGTATCACCATTTAAATTTTGAATATTTACATTAGCTCCTTTATCAGTAAAATATTTAACTAATTCAGGTAAATTTTCCATAGTTGCAATATGTAAAACAGAATTACCTTCTTTAGTAATTAAATTATAAAAATTAACTTGATCTTCTCTTAATTCATTTTCCTTTTCATTAAATTGATCTTTTTTTAATTGAGATTTTAAATATGATATTACACTTGGACCTCCTGAATATTTAGTTAAACATTTTTTAATTACTTCATCAGTTATTTTAATTGTAAATTCTTTTCCATTTGTTGATTTTAAAACATTTTTTAATTTATATTTTATTTTAGGATTAGGAGGAATATGATGATTATTATTATTAACATTAATATTATTTGTAGTATTATTTTTATGTAAAATTTGAGCTGAGTTATTTCTTTTATGTGGTATTATATTTTTCTCATTTTGTAATAATACTACATTATGATATAATCTTGAAAAAACATTATTTATATTTAATTTTATTTTTGGTAAATCAATTTTAGAATCTTCAGTATAAAAAGGATCATTTAGTGTTTCAGTTTCTTTTGTATTTTCTTCTATTAATGAATTTCCTTTTAAAGACTTTAATTTTTCTCTTAGTTTATCAAATGATTTTCTAAAACCTTTTATTCTATTTTGTTTAATTGTGTTAAAATAAGAATTTTTATCATTGTTCATTTCTTTTTTTAATGTATAGTATGTTTCATTGTTTTTTTTTTCTAAAGTATTTTTATAATCACTTCTATTTCTTTTATAATTATCTACTTCTAATCTTATTTGAATATATGCTTCACGTCTACTCCTTTTTTTTACTATTGAACTTGTTTCATTTTTTTCTTTTATTATTTTTTTTTTCTTCTTTTCGTTTTTTTCTAAAGATTTTTTTGTTTTGTAAAACTTTTTTATTTCAACTTGTGAATTTGAGGCATATAATATTTTGGTAAATTTTATATTTGTTAAAATATCATCTATAAACTTATCTAATTTTTTTTTTGGTAATCTTTTTATTGAAGTATCTTTCACAGGTCTCATTTCTTTTAATAAATATTCATCATCTTCTTTAATAAAACGTTCATCATCAAATTTAGATTTTTCTTTATATTTATTCATATAAATTTGTCTTAACATTTTTTTAAAAGTAATTTAATTTATGTTTATATTATAAGGTAATAAAAAATAATATTTAAAATAATTAAAATTAATACTCTAATTAATCTTTGTGTTTTTATTGGACTTTTTTTTTCTTTTATTTAATTCAATTCATGTCTTCGTAAATTATATTCATCTTTTGAATTTACATTTTTGATTTATTATCTTCACTTTTAATTATGTTACTGATTTAAAAAGCAATTAATTAATTATTCGAAATGATTATTGTTTATTTCTTCTATAACTTTTATATAATCTAATTGAATTGTTTCAATAAAATAATTTTTTAATTAGTTAAATATTTTATTATTTTTTTTTTTATCTAATAAAAAAATGTAAATTTTTCAATTAATTAATTATTAATCAAGTAATAAATTATATATTTTTTCTTCATTTTTTTTCCAAAACACAATGTTCTTTTTAGTTAAATCAATTACTAATTTATTATTAATATATTCTGAATTCTCCATTTTCTTTTAATTAAATTAGATAAATTAATTCAAAAGTAGAACAAGAGCCTTTTTCGTAATAAAAAACCAAAAAAAATTAAATTCAAAAAATAAAAAAAAATAATATTTAAATCCAATTAAATAAATGGCACAATCAGTATTAGGAATAAGTATAGGTTCTCAAAACACAGTAATATCAACATTCAAATCAGGTATAGTAAATGTAATATTAAGTGATTCATCCAATCGTCAAATTCCCACAGTAACATCATATAATGATAGAGAAAGAAATATAGCAGAATTAGCCCTTCAAACCAATAAATCTAATTTCAAAAGAACAATAATATCTCCAAACAGATGGTTAGGAATTCAGAAAAATTGGCAAAATTATATTTCAGAAGAATCAAAATTTTCAAATATTCCTCCAATAATATCTCCAAATGGAAAAATAGGTTTTCAAATAAATTATAAAGGAAAAAATGAATTTTACTCTCCTGAAAGTCTATTAGGTCTTTTTTTAAATAAATTACAAAATAATTGGTTAAGAGAAAAAATAATAACAGATGATATAGTGATTTCAATACCAGATTATTACACAGTTTATGAGAGAAAAGCAATGATTGAAAGCATTGAAATATCTAATATACAATGTACTTCATTAATAAATGAATCAAGTGCTATTTCACTTGCTTATGGATTATTTAGGTTAAAAGAATTTGATGATGAAAAAGAAAGAATTGTTGGTTTTGTTGATATGGGACATTCAAAAACAACGATTTTTTTTGGTAGTTTTACTAAAAAAAAAATGAAGGTAATATCTGTTACAAGTGAAAGATTTTGTGGTGGAAGAGACTTTGATTATTTATTAGCTAAACAAATATCTGAGGATTTTAAAAAGAAATTTAATTGTGATCCTATGTCATCTCCAAAAGTAAGAATTAGATTAATAGATACTATATCAAAAATAAGAAAAACTTTAACAGTTAATAAAGATGCTCATATTAATATTGATAATTTAATGGATGGTGAAGATTTAACTTATACTTTAACAAAAGAAGATTTTGAAAAAATAATAAATCCAACGGTGGAAAAATTTAGAAATTTATGTTTAAAGTCTTTAAAGCATTTAACTGAAGAAGCAAAAATAAATTTAGATAAAGTACATTCAATTGAAATGGTTGGTTGTGCAGTAAGAACACCAATAATACAGAATATAATTAAAGAAGTTTTTGGTAAAGAAATATCTAAAACTTTATTACCTGATGAATGTTTAAGTAGAGGTTGTACTTTATTTGCAGCTATGAATTCTCCTTTTTTTTCTGTTAAAAATTTTGAGTTTGAACATCATAATCCTTATACTATTATTATGGAATATCCTTTTTTAACAAAAAAAGGAGAAAGTGTTATTAGAACTCATAAAATCATTAAACAAGGAGAAAATATTCCAGGAGAAAAATCTATTAAATTTACTAATACTCAAGTTCCTAATATTGATATTGTTCCTTTAAAATTTTATTATGATGAAAATGAAGTTGATTGGATGGATAATAAATTATTAAATGTTTATAATGTTAAATTACCTAAGAAAAAAGAAGAGAAATGGGAATTGAGATTAAAATTTTTATTGGATTTAAATTGTATTCCTTCTTTAACTAATGCTGAAATTAAAGAAACTTATACAGAAGAAGTTGAAGTTAAGAAAGAAAAAAAAGAAGAAAAGAAAGAAGAAGAAAAAAAAGAAGAAAAGAAAGAAGAAGAAAAGAAAGAAGAAGAAAAAAAAGAAGAAAAAAAAGAAGAAGAAAAAAAAGAATATAAAACAGTAGTTAAAGACAAATATCAAGATTTAAAAGTAGAAAGAATAGATTGTTTATTTGGAACTCCTCAAGGAATAATAAATCAATTAAAAGAAAAAGAGAATACTCAATTAAAAGAAGATTTAGAATTTAAAAAAGTCTTAGAAAAAAAAAATGAATTAGAACAATATATATATAAAACAAGAGAAAAAATGGAAAGTGCTTTTAAAGAATATATAACACCAAATGAACAAAATGAATTACCAAATTTAATGAATACACTATATAATTGGTTATATAGTGAAGATGAAGAAATATTTAATTTAAAAAAATTAGAAGAAAAATCAAAAGATATGTTAAATATAGGAAATAAATTATATTCAAGATTTAATAATTGGATTCATTTAAAAGAAAATTTAGAAATATTAAATAATTCAATAACAAAAATTAAAAATGCAGTTAAAAATCAATTAGATTTAATTGAAAAACAACAACCTTGTATATTAAGTAAAGAAGACTTTGATAAATTAAAAGTTTTAATTGAAAATGCGGAAAAGAAATTATTAGATTCTAAAAATAAATATGAAGAAGGAATTAAAACTGAAGAACCTAATATTAATTACAATGATATTGCAGATTATAAAAAAAATTTAGTTGATAATGTTAAAAAAGTTTATAATGATGCTGATTTTAGAGTTAAAGAAGAAAAAAGAAAAAAAGAAGAAGAAGAAAAAAAGAAAAAAGAAGAAGAAGAAAAAAAGAAAAAAGAAGAAGAAGAAAAAAAGAAAAAAGAAGAAGAAGAAAAAAAGAATAATAATGAAAATAAAGATATTGAAATGAAAGATCAAACAAAAGAAGAAGAAAAAAAAGAAGAACAAAATGATAAAATGGATGTTGAATAAAATTATTTATTTTTTTCTATTAAAAATTGATTAATTATAATATTAAAATAAGATATAAAAAGTTATTAAACTAAATTAAAATAATTTAGTTATAATAATCAAGAGATAAAATAATTAAATATATAGAATTTTTGTAGAATTATTATCTTTTCTTTATGAAGATGAAAACATTTATCAAAAATAAAAAAAAAATTAGGAGAAAAAGCTTTTAGAATCAATGATTACGATGAATGAAAAGATAAATTTTGTATTAAATATTCATATTTTATGATATAAAAATAATAATATATGAATTGATATCAGGAAAATTTTAAAATCAAATAAATTAATATTATAATTTGAAAAATAACTATATTTCTTACATTAAGGTATAAAAAGAAATTACCATATTTTAATCTTGCCTCTCAAATTTTTGAAAAAAATATACCAAATTAAATTTTTCAATATTTTGTGTTTTTCAGTTCTTAATGGAGTCCTGCCCCTAAAATTTTCCGAAATTATTATGTTCTAGGGGGAGGATTCCGCAAATTTTATTTATTTAACTATAATTTTTTATTATTTTATATACTTAAAAAATTTTTTAGGTTTCTTATTTTATTAAGTATGATTATTATAGCCTTCATCTATTATTTTCTATAAAATCTTAATAAATAATAAAAGATTCTAATAATAATGAATTTACTTATTATAAATCATTCAATATTATCTGGATTATAATTATTAAAATCAAATCTCTTTTTAGAAAAAAATTAGTTAAAAAAGAAAAATATAAAATATATTATAATAAATTTAATTAACTTCCATTATTATCCATTTTAAGTTTCATAATAGTTTGAAGAAGTTCTCTTTCTCTATTTTGTAAAAATTCCACTCTTCTAGTTAATTTTGCATTTTGATCTTTTAAATTATCAAATTCAATATTATCATTTTGAATTTTCATTCCAGGATTTTCTTGTTTAGAAACAATTTCTTTCAATTCAATTTTATCCATTTCTAATTTATCAATAGTTTTCTTTAACTCTTTATTTTCTAACATAATAGCATTTAAATTATAATTTTCTCCTAAATCATTATAAACACTTCCATCTTTATTTCTAACAATATCACTTCCAATGAACACATTTTCTAAATTATTTAACTTAGCATTTAAAATATTATTTTCATTAATTAAATTCATATTTTGTCTTTCTTGATTTTCTTTTTCTTTTCTTAATTCTTCATTTTCTTCATTTAATCTTTGAACTTCTTCATCAACATTAATATTACTTCCAAATCCACTATTAACTTTAAAATTTTCAATTTCTTCATTAGTAAAACCTCCATTTTGAATATTAGGAATCATACCAACTAATTTAATAAATTGTTCTTTGAAAAACTCATTTTCCATTTTATAATAATTATTTTCTGCTTTTAAATTTAAAGCACTTCTTTCTTTACCATCCATTTGAACTAAAGGCTTATTTTTAATATTCATTGTTCTCGAAGCGTAATTTAAAGTACTCATAGTTTCATCAGCATAAACTTCACTTGGACTCACACAAGCAATCATTAAAGTCTTTGAAGTTCCTCCTATTGAATCCATAAGTAACATTGTTAATTTAGAATCTCTATAAGGAATATGTTGAGATGTATTTTTCTTATCTGTTAATGTTGATATTACTTTACCTAAAACAAAAAGAGATTTATTTATATTTCCTGTTTCTTTTAACATTCCTCCTTGAGAATGAGTTTCTTTTAATCTTTCAGAACCTGCTAAATCAACAAATGATATTTTACCATATTTTTTAAATATTTCTCCCATATTTTCAAATTCTGATATAATATATAGTGTTAATATTGAATGAGAACGAGAAGAATCTTTATTTAATTCATGAGTTCCTCTTTTTCTATTTTTAGTACCTTGTAATATTACTTCTACAATATCATCTGGTTTTTTACATTCAACAACCATCAATCCTTCAACGAAAAAACCTTGTTTTTGATCCCATCTTATTTGCAAATTCGTATGTCCAGGATCTAATAAATCATTTATTTGTTCATTATATATTTCAAGGAATGATACTTTAATATAATATTTTTCTTTTCTATTCTTTACAGCCGACCAAATGTATTTAATACTCTTTGGCATTATTCCTGAGTATTTATCATTCGATAATATTTTCTCATTGATTGAATCATCTCTTCCCATTATAGTATAAGTTTTACCAGAACCTGTTTGTCCATAAGCAAATATTGTTACACTGTAACCATCCATTGCATTATCTAATAATTTATTTATTGAACAATTATAAAATATATCTTCTTGAGATGAATTTTCTCCGAAAACTAAATTATAAGTATAACTTCTTCTTATGTTTTTATGATTATAAATTAATTGATCTGAAGAATGAGGTTCTACACTTTTTTTATCTCCTCTTCCTAATTCTTGAGGTGATAAAGGACGAATTCTTACACATACTTTAATGTTTTCACTTTTGGAATCATTGTTAAAATCTAAATTCGGTGCTGAGCCATTTTGATAATTTTGAACTGTGTAAGGAATATTTGGAAGGAAACCTAAATAATTTGGATTTATATTTCCTGAAGGATTATAATTCATATTTATATTATTGTTTATTCCTTTATTATTTAATGTTGATATATCTAAATGTTTTCTAAATGAATTATTTGTTTTATTAGTTTCTATTGGAGGAAATAAAGGACTTTTAGAATTTGAGTGTATTACTTTAGTATTTGAGTTTATGTTATCTGGAGTTTTTGGGTTATTTTTATTTTTTTTGATTGTACTCATTTTTTTTATTTTTTTTAAATTTTGTTGGTTTTTTTTTTAATATATTTTTAATTGAAATATTTATCAATGATTGATTTGTTTTTTTTTTTTATTTATTATTTATTCATATTAATAAATTAATTATTAATGGTTTTAGTTTTAAATATCATTCACCTGTAAAATATGTTTTTTAAAATTCAAAAATAATGTAAATGAATTTATATATTATTTTTTAAGATTAAAATCTTATGATTCTTTAAAAAATTTAAAATTAGTTAATTTTTATAATTTTCATATTATAAATAAAGTATTGATGAATTAATATTCCTATTCATATAAAGAAAAAATCAATTTCCTTTATTAATTGAAAAAATAATCAAAAATTAATAAATGGATAATGATTAGACTAATAAACACATAATATTTTTAAAAAATAAAAGTAATATCTTTCTCAAATCAATTTATATAAATTCATAAGCATATTTATAAAATAAATAAAACTTAAAAAATCTTAGAAAGTATATTGATGTATAGCGAACTCCTTCAAAATTCAGACGAAAAAGTATTGATTATAGCAGTGGATCAAAGATTTATAAATAATGAAAAATTAAGTGATGAAGAAAATTATGAATTAACTAAAGAATTAGATTTTGAAACCGATAATTTATTAGAAAATTCTTTAGAAAAATTAAATATAAAATTTTGTGAAAGTCTTGATTTTACTGAAAATGATAAAGAAATTTCAACAGAAAATGATTCTGATAATTCTTTGATTAATGAGCAAAATAAGAAATTTATTTTTGTTAATGAATTTCTTAATGTTAATAATGATGCTATACAATTTGCAAAGGATAAAATATTAAATGAATATAAATACCAAAATAATTTAAAAGATAAAATAAAAGAAATTTTTACAAATGATAAAAGGCAATATAATAAATCCTCCAATTTTAATTAAATTTTCGATAAATGTTGACAATTTGGATTTTCTTTTAACAATAATTATAATAGTGTCAATATTTTGAGTAATTAATTAATTAAAATTTAATTTTTAATAACTTGTTGATAACTAATTAATTAGATTTTAATTTTAAATTTACTTTTATAAATATATTAATTGAATATTTCCTGCTTTTTTCTTAAAAATAAATGTATTAATAAAATTAATATTTAAATTTTAATTCATTTTTAATTAATTTAATGGGAAAAATTATTTCCTGCTCTTTAGAGAATTTGATTATTTTTTGATTTATTATAATTTCTTCATTTATCTATAATATTAGTATAAGTATTAATATTATTATAATTCATATTAATCTTAGAAGTTCTTTTTTATATTAATTAAATATCTTTCTTTTTATATCATTATTAACGTTTTATAAAATATTAAAAAAATTATTAAATTTTTTAACTAAATTTAAACAAAAGTTTTTGTAATAATAATAATTTAATGATATTTAAAAAATTTTTTCTTTTTTTATTTTTTAAATTTTAAATAAATTTTAAAAAGAAGGATAATTGAAGGTACCATCAGGATTAACTGTTCCTTGATTATTTTGAACTTCATTACTTGGATTATTTTGATTATCGTTTGGATTAACATTTGGATTATTAGTAGCATTAACATTTTGATTATCATTTGGATTAATATTTGGATTATTATTAGGATTAAAATTTTGATTATAATTAGGATTTGGAGGTTGATTAAAATTTTGATTATAATTTGGATTAAAATTCTGATTTGGAGGTTGATTATAATTCTGATTTGGAGGTAGATTATAATTTTGATTTAGAGGTTGATTATAATTCTGATTTGGTGGTTGATTATAATTTTGATTTGGAGGTTGATTATAATTAGGATTATTAGGAATACCCATAGCAGTTTGATAATCTGGTATATCATTTTGCATTGGATTCATCATATTTGCATTATTATTGATTTGATTTATCCCTTGATCGAACATACTCATCATTTGAGAAGGAACACTTAAATTATTATCATTAATACTCCTATGACTAATTGAAAGTGGTAAAATTAATTCAGATTTTTTTAAATTAATCAATGCATCCATATTAGGAGTAATTTTAATATAATATTCAACTTTAATTAAATTAGTTTCAATAGAAGGAACTAAATAAATTAATTGTTTTTTATCAGGAACTTGAACTCCATTAATATTATTAATATATTTATTAATAACACTTTCAGGTTCAATAACCTGAACATTTAAATTAATATCGCAAATATCACTATTAATAGGAGATTCAATAACAATTAAATTATCTTTAACTAACAAATCACTTTCTTCTTTTCCACCATGTAAAAATCTTATTTTTCTAACTAACTTAGTCGTAATTGAATTAACACTTTCTTTCCCTTTATCAATATGAATAGTTAATGGAATATTAGTATAAAAAGAAAAATTATTTGAAGGATAAGAAGCTTCAATAACTCCATGTTTACTACCAAAAATACCTAAAACTTTATTAGCAAGTGGAACTGAGAGTTTAAGAGGAGAATTCAATGGTGAAGGTGGTTTATTAATTACTAAAAAAGCAAAAGTTTCATAACCTAATTCATTTATTTTAACTGTTAAATGAGTTCTTATACATGCAAATCTTTCAAATATATTAAATTCTAAAGATGGTAACATATAATTTGGAAGTTGAATTGTAAAAGGGATTTCAATTCCTTTTGAGATATTTGAATTATTTATTAAAGCTTGAAATTGAAATTGGTTATTATATAATATATTTGTGTTTTGATCATTGTCAAATTCTTTTTTATTTCTTAATAATCCTGCTGTTTTTGTACCTTGCCAAAATTCTTGTTGTTTTATTTGAAATGTTAAATTTCCAGTTTTTAAGGTTTTTGATGTTTTGATGTATATTTTTAAATTTACTTGTTCTCCTGGGAAAAATAAATTTTTATGAGTTGTTATTTTAAATTCACCATCGATATTTTGTTGTGATGAAGTATTTCCTCCCATTTATTTCTTATATATTATTTCTTTAATCAATTATTTATTTTATTTAATATCAGATATAAAAAAAATAAAATAAAAAAAACATTTCAAAAAACTAATAAAAACTAAATTAAAAAAAAAATACTTAAATAAAAAATCCATATTTATTCTCTTATTATATTTTTATATTTTATTTTTAAACAAAAATTAAATAATTTAATCATCTCCACCATCACCACCTTCTTCTCTTTTCTTTTGGAGTCTTTTTTTAGTTCTTGAATCTCCTTCTTTATTAGCAATTTTAGTGATTTTACTTTCATTTTCTTTTCTAACAATAAAAGAAGGAATATTAATAATAGGAGATCTCAAACCTCTATTAAAAGCAATTTTTTTTTGAAAAATAAGAGTTCTAGCATGATGAATACTTTGAGAATAATGATTTTGAAAGACAATAGTTTGTAATCTTCTTTCTAAAAATTGTTTAGTTGTTAATCCTAAAACATAATCTAATTGACTTTCTTCTTTTGATAAAACACCAATTCTAATCATTCTCTTTATTAAAGCTTCTCCTTCAAAAATTCTTCTTGGATCATTAGGTTCTAAAGTTAAAAGTTCACGAGCTGCTTTTCTTATTCTTGCTAATACATATTGTACTCTCCATACTTCTCTCTTGTTTTTTAATCCATATTTACCTATTAATAATAACTCTGAATCCAAACGCTCCTTCTCATATGGTCTTTTTGGATTTTTTGCTGTTTTTGAATAGTTCCTGTAGTTCTTTCCCATTTAAGATATTCGAATAAAATTAATTAAAAGAAGAAATTAATTATTTAGATTGAGTATTTTTTTATTTTTTTTAAAAGTTTTTATTAATTTTTTTATTTATATATTTTTTTGAAAAGGGATTTTTTTCAATTGCATTTTTTATATATTATTTAAAAAATTTAAAACTTAAAAAATAAGAACCGATAATTGTTTTAAAAACTTATTAAGGTTAAATTATAATATTTTTATTTTAATCTTCATTATCAAGTAAAGGTCGTTTCACTAATAATAAATAAAAAAAATATATTTACTTTCTTTATCAATTTCATCTCTAAACATATCAACAAAACTTTCAGCTCTTGAAGAAAAAGGATAATTTTGATATGAATCATTATTTATTTCTTTCTTTTCATTTCCCATAAATGAAGCAATTATAAAAAGAAAAAAATAAAAAATTGCTGCATATAATAATGTTTTCCCACTTTGATTATAATTATTTATATTTAATTTCATCGATTCATAATTATTAAATGCAAAATAAGACAATAAGCTCTATATAATTATAATGATATAAATCTATAAATGAATATTTATATTTACAAGATAAAAAACTCCTAAAAAACTTATAATTTGTAAATACGTGTTGGCCATATTATTTTTTTTAATGAAAAAAATAAATATCAAATATTTCAATTATTTTCAACGATATAAGAATTAAAAAAAAAAGAATAAAATAATTTTCTTCTAAATGAATCAAATCCTTTAAAAAGATATAAAAATTTAAATAAAAAAACTTTATTGAATAAAAAATAAAATATATATAATAATTATTTTATAACTTATAAA
Source organism: Isotricha intestinalis (assembly GCA_023807065.1). Classification (NCBI taxonomy): domain Eukaryota; phylum Ciliophora; class Litostomatea; order Vestibuliferida; family Isotrichidae; genus Isotricha; species Isotricha intestinalis. The sequence continues at coordinate 57,599 of JAJJLU010000009.1, forward strand.
AAAAAGAAATGGATAATCAAGATTCAGAAAAAAAACAAGAAGAAGAAAAGAAAGAAGAAGAAAGAAAAGAAGATGAAAAAAAAGAAGATGAAAAGAAAGATGAAGAAAAAAAAGATGAAGAAAAGAAAGAAGAAGAAAAGAAAGAAGATGAAAAGAATGAAGAAGAAAAAAAAGAAGATGATTTAAATGATAATATCCCAAATGAATCAGAAAAAAAAGAAGAAAATCCAAATAAGCAAAAATACAATACAATAGAAGAATATTTAGAAAAAATGTTATATCCCTCATTAAAAATAGCAATAAATGATTTAGTAAATGAAATAAAAAAAAAAGATTATTATAAAGAATTAGAAAATGAATTTAATCATAATTTTTTTAGGAATAAAGCAGAAATTTTACAAAAACAAAAACAATTATTAAAATTAGAAAGAGGAGATGATTACTCAGAAGGAGATTATGAATATTGGTTAAGACAAAATGTAGATATGAATGAAAGTAAAACAGAAAAAAGTAATGAAGATGAAGAACAAGAAGACTTAGATGATGATTTAGATGATTCTGATATATTAAATTTAGAAGAAGATGAATTAAATAATGAAGAAGAAGATGCTAAAAATAAATTTGATCCTATTAAATTTTTAGTTGAAAGATTAAGAGAAATTAATTTAAATAAAGGAGGAAATAATAATTTAGATTTATCTCTTGAAAAAAGTGTTAATGAAGATTTAAATGATGATAATAATAATGATAATAGTGCTAAAAATATGGAAGATTTAGGAGATATTGAATAATAAATAATATTATATAATTAATATATTTCTTAATTACTAATTTATGAAATTTTTTTTTTAAGAAGAAGAATAAATGTCTTATCTATTAATCAAAAAAATATCCAATGAATAATAATAAAAATAAAATATAAATCATAAATAATCAAAAAAAAAATATTTAATTTATATAAATTAATTCTGAATTTAAAAAATTAATAAAGTTATTTATTTTTCACTATATCTTCATTCTGCTCATAACCTTCATTTTAATGTATATCTCCCTTTTCTTCATTACCTTCATCTTCATCTTCATCTTCATTTTCTTTTTCTTGATTATTTTTGGAAATAAATGAATGTGGATTTACTAGCCCTTCCTTATTACATTTAAATTCTTCATATTTTTCATTTGTCATTGAAACATCAGGATTATAATTTAAATTCTGATAAGAACTATTATTCTTTTTTTTCTCTTCTCTTTTTTCATCCATTGAATTATTATTTTGATTTGCATCATCTGAATTAATTGTATTATTACTATCTGATTCTTCACTTTCTTCTGAATCACCAATCATAGAATCATTTCTATTATTTCCCTTATTTTGTTTATTTTGTCTAGTATTATCAATATCTTGTGGTAAATTTAAAGATTGATTCTTTAAAAGATTAATAAAATGATTTCTTTTTGTTCTACATAATTTACAGTAATTAATACAATTATTTTGACATTTATGACAATAAGGATGATGTCCTTTATCACATACTACGAATTGTAAACCTAAAATTTCATTACAAATAATGCATTTTGGTATTTTTTGTAATTTTTCCATTATTGTATTATTAAGTCTTAATAATTTATTTTGCATTTCTCTTAATTCTTCTCTGTGTTTTTCAGGTAAATAAATTTCATTGACTTTAATATCTGAAGGATGCTTATATGGACATAAGTCACCTAAATCACAATATTTATAAGGACAATTATATATTTTCCTATAATTTCTTCTATCAAAAAATATTTCATTTCTATTATGATAATATTCACACTCATTTGGATGTTGTTCATTAATTAATTCATTATAATTTTTCCATTGACCTATAAATTCTTTTTCTTTTCTTTTTTTCCCGAATTTTTCATTTTTTTTTATTTTAATTTTGTCATTACATACTTCATTATATTTTATAATTAAATTCCTTCTCTTTTCTAATTTAGTATTATGAAAATAAGGACATTTTGAATAATCATGTCTTTCAATTTTTCCATCTTGTATTAAAGGACATAATTCGACTTTAATATTTGGAAAATTCATAATTCTATCTAATATACAGTTAATTGAATTATATTTTTCTAAATACATTATAATTTTTTCAATATCAGGATTATCAGGAATATACAATTCTCTTATTTCAAAATTTGTATTAAAATCTTTATTTAAATACTTTTCATCATAAGTCACACAATCATTATCTTGGTAAATTTCAATTTTATAATTATTATTTATTTTATTTTTACTTGTATGATAAATTAAAGGATGGAAAAAATATTCATTTATATTATGACAAAAAATACAAGTTCTATAATACATAATTTGAATTTCTTTTTCTAATTTTGATTTTATTTCTTCCTTAAACTTATGTTCTTCATCTAAATATTTCTTACATGATTGACATAATTCTTGATTGTCAATAACATTATTTATAGGATAACTATTTGGAAAATATTTCTTATGGTCACTTTCAATAAAATCACAAATTTCTTTAAAAGTTTTTGCTGCTGATATTCTACATTGACCTTTACAAGGTATTGGTAAATAATTATAACTATTATATTGAAAACCAATTGGTCTTCTTAATTTTTTTCCATTCTTACCGTTCAATTGTTTAAGTTGTGAAAAAGAAGAAGAATTTTTATAATTTTTTTCATTCATTACTTTATAGTTATATATAATAAAATCTTCATCAGATTCAATTTTTATTTGTTCATAATATGTTGAAGCTCTTCCAATTAGATTTGTGCTTAAGTAAAATCTAAGATTTTTTATTAATTCAACTTTATATTGTATATCATTTAATATTTCTTTAACTGAAATTGGTAAAGATCCTTTAAAATTTATTCCTTCTGATTTTAATTTATTTGTTAATTGTTCAAAATAATTTGTAAAAAAGTTTTGATTTATTTTATTTGTTTTATAATATTTAACTAAAGTATCTCTTAAATGATAAAATAATTTTTTTTGATCTTTTAAAATCTTATTTTCATCTTCGATATAAGGATTAAATTCATGTTCATTTCTTTTTCTTTGAAAAGGATTAATTATTCTATCAATTTCTTCTTGAATGAAATTTTCATAATCTCTGTTAAAAAATCTTTGAAAATGACGAGAACCAATAATTTGAAATTCGGGATATTTACTTTTTGCTTTTATATAACTGTTAAATTGTTCTTTTGTCATATATTTATCAAATAAAAGTTCATCTGATTCTTTTTTTTCTGAATATTTCATTTGTTATTTATTAAACAAAAAAATAGAAATATTTATACTAAATTTTTATTATTCATTTATTAATGAATATAAAATAATAATTATATTATATATAAAGATTTTTAATAAAACTCATATTCTTTTTTTGAATTTATTTTATTATAAAATTGCTTTTCTTCTAATTTTCTTTTATTATATAAATAATTACTAACCATAGAATTAGTATAAATTCTTGGTAATTTAGATTTTTCTTTTAAACTATGATTTTCTTTTAAATTTTGAGTTAAATTACTATTTCTTTTATTTAAATCTTTTCTCATTTTATATTTTTCAGTCGAAAAAATAGGATTCATATAATTACATAATCCATTCCAAAAAGAAGATATTTTCTTCATATGAATCATTCTTTCATTAAAATTATATGAATTTTCTTCTTTATTCTTAGGATATTTTTCTTCAATATCAGAATAAAATTTATGCTTTAAAGCACGTTCAATTCTTTCTGATAAATAATCTCTTTTTTTCTTTTTTTGAGAAGGATTTTTTTCTACTTTAATTAAAGAATAATCTATTGAATTTTCATTACTAATATTAGTATTAATATATTTATTATTTTCATCCAATAATAATATATTATTTCTTTTTCTTAATCTTATTTGGTTTTTTCTTGGTAAATCATGATTTAAGAATTTATGTGATGAAGAAATTTTAGGTAAATTAAATATTGAAGTTAATAAAACTGATTCATTATTTTCATTATAATCTTTTCTGCTTTTTGAGTTAGATAATATTTTAGAAGATGATAAAGAAATATTTTGTGAATAATCTGAGATAATTTTACTGTTATAATTAGATTTTTTACCTGATTTTATTGATTCAGTTGTACTTATTTTATTTAAAGAAGAAATATTTGTTAAATTATTTTTATACATTTATTAATAAAAAAAAAACTACTATTTTAATTATTTAGATTTATATTTAAATATATATTTAAATAAAATATATAATTATTTATATATAATCCCATTCTAATCTCCCTGTAATTCCATTATATGAAATAAAGACTCCATTATTTTCAGAAATTTTTTTCTTAAATTCTTCAATCATTCCTTCATTTTCATTTAAATCCAAATTATAAAGAATACATTTCCTTTTAACATTTAAATGATCATTTAGTTCAATACTTCCCTTTTCAATAACACATTCATTATCAATATCTAAATTTATTAAATTTACTTTTGATAAAAATCTTACTTCACCATAGTCATTATATATTTTAAAATCAGGAACATTACTCAATTCCTCATTTGTCATTCTGCATAATAATACATAATCTGGATTTGTTTTGTATCCAGGTTTAGTTAATTTAGGAATTAAATCTATTGGAACAATACTTGAAGAATCAGAAAAGTTACTTTTTGTTTTTTTATAAGTAATAATTGCATTAATTGATTTTGATAAGATATAATCTTTTAATAATTTATTTTCAGATAAAAAAGAATTTGAACCTAATAAAGAGATTTTTTCTAAAGAATAATCAAAATAATTATTCTTTAAAATAACATTGATTTTATCTGTTATTAAATTTTTTAAATTCTGAATTGAATTTAATATATTTATTGATTCAATTATAAAAGATTCATTTGTTCCATCTGGGATATTATAGTTAATTTCAAGAGAAATATTATTATTAATAGTGCTTTTTTTTGATGAATTTGATTTTATTTCTTTATTGTTAATTATATTTAAATCTTCATTTTCTTTATTATTCTTTTTTTTTAATGAAGATTTACTCATCCAATCATAGTGAAAAGGTTTAAAATTCATATTTCTTATTTCATCTAAACTTAATAAATTTTTTTGATATAAATAATCATCTTCTGAGATTTTTATTGATTTTTCTATTTTAGAATTATTATCAATTAAAGATTTTCTAGAATTTATTCTACTACTTTTTTCACTGTTTACTAATGAACTATATTTTGATTTCATATCATTTTTTTTTTTTTCATTAGTTGAATACTTTTTTTTATAATATTCTATATTTTTAACTACTGTAGATGGTTTATAAGAAGAATAACTCTTTAAAGAATATTTTGAATCATAATATGAATTATAACTAATTTCATAAGAGGCTTTTTTTTTATTTAAATATTTTCCAAATCTATTTAACAATTGGTTATTGTCTTCATAATATTTTTCTTTTAATTCATTTAAAAATGTCATAATGTCTTTTTGATTCACTACTGCATCAATCACATCATTTGATGCTGTTCCAATTAAATTATCATAAACTCTATTAATATTATTATTCATAGTATTAGTAATATTATTATTTTGTTGATTATTATTATTTGCATTCGTTAAAACATTTGAATTTTGATTATTATTATTCTCAAAAAGAGGAATATTTGTTTGTGTGTTATTATTATTATTATTTCCCATTAGAGAAGAAGAATTAATTTCAAATATTGAAGTGTTTTTATTTCCATTATTATTATTGCATACATTATTTAAATTATTATTATTAACACCTATTAATAAACCATTATTACCATTATTAGCTGAATTTATATTTCCAAATACTGGGTTTGTTGTATTTGAAGTGTTAATATTATTTGTCTTGTTATTTCCACAGAGAGATGAATTTTGAGTAGGCCCAAAAGAAAACCTGGAATTTATATTATTATTATTTCCACCTAAAAAAGTATTTGTATTATTATTATTTCCACCTAATAAAGTATTTGTATTATTGCTATTTCCACCAAATATATTATTTGTATTATTATTATTTCCACCAAATATATTATTTGTATTATTATTTCCACCAAATATATTATTTGTATTATTATTATTTCCACCTAATAAAGTATTTGTATTATTATTATTTCCACCTAATAAAGTATTTGTATTGTTATTAATTCCACCTAATAAAGTATTTGTATTATTATTATTTCCACCTAATAAAGTATTTGTATTATTGCTATTTCCACCTAATAAAGTATTTGTATTATTATTATTTCCACCTAATAAAGTATTTGTATTATTATTATTTCCACCTAATAAAGTATTTGTATTATTGCTATTTCCACCTAATAAAGTATTTGTATTATTGATGTTATTTATATTATTTCCAAATAAGGAACCTTTACTATCCCCCATTGTTGAGATATTATTTATTCCTGATTGTAAATTATTTTGAGATTGATTAATAGTATTTGTAGATATAGAATTGTTCACACCTTTTGAATTAGTAGAATTATTAAGTAAGCTATTATTATTTCCAAATATTGAATTTTGATTTTTATCATTGTTTCCAAAAATTGTATTATTTCCATTACTATTATTATTTCCAAAAATAGAATTTTGCCCATTATTATTTCCAAAAATTGAATTGCTTCCATTACTAGTATTATTCCTAAAAGTAAAATTTTGTCCATTATTATTATTTCCAGTATTTCCAAAAAGTTTATTATTTCCATTATTATTATTTCCAAAAAGTAAATTATTTCCATTATTACCATTATTATTATTATTTCCAAAAATTGAATTTCCATTATTATTATTGTTTCCAAATATTGAATTATTTCCATTATTATTATTTCCAAAAATTGAATTTCCATTATTATTATTATTACCGAAAATTGAATTGTTTCCAGTAGTATTCTTTCCAAAAATTGAATTCTCTTTGTTATTAAAAATTCCGCCATTATTATTGTTGTTCATATTTTGATTATTTCCAAATAATTTATTATTATTATTGTTGTTGTTTGAGAATATTGAAATTTTATTTTGTGTTTGGTTTTCTTTATTATTATTTCCCAAACAATTTCCTTGTTTAATTAAATCTATACCAGTAAACAGTCTCATCTTTTTTATATAATTAATTTTTTTGGGCTTATATATTATTTTAAAAGTCAAAAAAATAAAAAAATAATAATTTATTAGACAAATCAATTTAAAAAATATAAAAATAAAAATAAATGATAATTTTATTAGACATTTAATTAAAATGTTAAATTAATTGAATAAATAATATAAAAAAATATAATTGTCTAAAATATAAATTTTAAAAACTATTAATTTTTATATAACATATCAAATAATTAAGCAATTTCATTAATAATATAAGTATTCTATAAATAAATATATTAAAAAAGCATAAAAATCCTAAATATTAATTATAAAAAAAAAAAATATATAAAAAAAACAAAGATAAAAACCAAAATTTGTTAAAACAAAATTAAAACAATCTTCAAATAAAACCTAAAAACCAAAACAACATTCTCCAAAAAGAAAATAAAAAAATTCTTAATATAAAATAAACTTTGTAAAATCAAAATAATGATTATTTAATAAATAATCAACAATAAAAAAAATAAATAAAAATAAAGAGACAAAAACAGTAGAAACAAATATATTTAATTTCAACGAGGATATAAATTAATTATTATCCTTAATAACAAAACATTTTATTCAAACAATAATATATTATTAAGAGAATTAATATCCAACTCTAGTGATTATTAAGCAAAATAAGATATATATCAATAATAGCTCCATCACTATTATATAAAGAGGAAAAATATTTTATAAGAATAATTCCAGATAAAACAAATAATAACAATATGACATTTAAGTACAGGAAAGGATTAAAAACATATTTAATTATAATTTAAGAACAATTGATCTTTTAGGATAAAGGTAATATATGAGCTTTAAAGTATTGATTATATAAGAATTTAAAGTTTTTTATTCTTCTTTTTTAGTTACTAATCAATTCTTTGTTATCAGTAAAAGTAATGATGAAAAATATTATTAATGGAATATTGGGAAAAGCATTAAAATTATTCTCTATATTAAAAATGAAAGTGTTATTTAGAAGAAAGAAAATTAATGATTTAATCAAAAAATATTCTGAATTCATCTCTTTATCCATTTAATTATTGTTCAAAAAAGCTAAATATAAAAAAGAAAACGATGAAAAAAAAAGAAGAAAAAAAAATAAAATTAAAACTTTAATTATTAAAAATAAAGATGATAGACATGCTGAATAAAGAAAAACATCAATAAAAATAAGAAGTTATTAATTTTTTCCTTAGAAAAAATAAATTGTTTGAAGGTTTTTTTTATTTTGTTTTTTTGTCTTTATGTTTTTATGGAATTTTTAAAGAAATTTTGTGATAAGGAATTTATTTTTTAATTTATATTGATTAAATATTGAATTTGAATAAGTTTTATATAATCAAAGTAAATATATTTCTAAATAATTAGAATTTTAATGAATCAATTATTTTTGAAAAAAAAATAACGTAGGAAAAATAAAACAATTCCACATTCATTTTCCCAAAATATTAATTTATATTTACAATTAAATGTATATTTTTTAATTTTTCATTATTTTTGAAAATTAATTTGTGTAATATTTATCCCCTAATTTATTAAAATATTTTATAATATTTACCCAAACTAATTCTTTTTTGTTTATAAAAAATAAATTAAATATATAAACAGTTATTCTAAAAATTGTTGATCAGGAATTTCAATTACCGAAGTTTTTCCTAAAGTATTTTTAATAATACAATAAGAAATTAAAATTACAAGTATACATGAGCCATTCACAATAAACATTAATAACCCTTTGCCAGTAGGAACATAAGGTGGTTGAGTTATAGAAAACAATTGACTTAAAGTAACATAACTTATATTACTAATGTTAATTGATTTAAGAAAAACATATCCTTTCAATCCAATAAGATTTGAATAAGTTACATTTAAAATAGTTTCATTAACTCCTTTGAAATTAATCACTTGCTTTGGTGTAGTATTTAAAGAATAAAGTAATCTATCACATTCATTTAAGATAGAATCATTTTTATTAGAAAAATATAATTCATAAGTAGTATCAGAATTATTTTTAAATGGATTAGTTAAAAAATAAACTGTTGAAGAATTATATGCAAATTTAGATATATTTTGCTTTAAAGAGTTTAATTCTATATCTTTATCAATATATTGATATGAAATATACATTTTTGGAGATTGTGCTTTTAATGTCATATTATTTATTGAATTTAATGATATTATTAATTGACTGCTTTTTATTATTTTACTTTCATATTGTTTAATTCCATTTGAATAAATTCCAATAAAAGAATTATTCGATTGTTTACATAAGAATATTTGAATATTTAAAAATGAATGATTATTTTTATTGTTTGACATTTGAAATATTGTTGAAGAATTTACAAGAAAAAATTTATTTTCTTCTGTTTGATTAAGTTTACATTCTAATTTATTGAATAAAAAAATTATAAAGAGATAAATTAAGAATTGTATTTTCATTTTAGATTATTATAAATTTAATATTTTTTTTTGTTTTAAATTATAAAAAATATTTTGTAAAAAATATTTTTTTAAAACCAAAATTAAATACAATAGACTTATTTATAAATTATTTTTTCCTATATTATATGATTGTTAATATATCATAAAGATAAAAAATTATTAAGAATTTATTAAAACTATTCTATTTTCTTTTTAAATACTTTATTACAATTAAAAAAGAAAAAATATAAAATTCAATTTATTATATTTAAGTAATTATTTTATTAAAACAAAAATCTTCTTCATGTGTTTTATTTCTTCTTTTAGAGTGTTTTTAAAGTGTTTTTTAAGCTTTAAAATTTTTGGAAACTTTTCCCAATTAAATTAAATAAAAAATATCATTAAATTATATAGAATAAAAAATGGAACAAAAAAATTTAACATTTGAAGGTTTTAGAAAATTAAAATTAAATATAGAATATGTAAAAACACTTCTCATTCTTTTTAATAAAGAAATAGATGAAGTAATTTTAAAAAAGAATAAAAAAGCAATTTTCAAAATAGAAAAATTTGAAAAAAAAAATAAATCAATTAAAATAGAAAATATCAATGAAGATAGTTTTAATATTGAAAATGATTTAAATAATGAAATAAAATCTCTTGAAATTATTGCTAAGGATTTTAAAAATAAAAATCCTGTTTTATATAGAGAATGGGTTAAGGAATTAAAAAAGTGTATTTCTCGTTCAAGTAAATCTACTAAAGGTTCTTAAGAATTTAAAAATAATCAATTAATTAATATAAATTTAAATATTACTATATTCCTTTGAATTATTGTTATATTATATTTTTATCTTTAATTTTAAAATTTTTCATTTGATTTTTTTTTGATTTTATTTTTAATGAGGAAAAAAAGTTATTTTTATCTAATTTTATTTTTTTTATATTATTAAAAGATTTTTAAATAATAAAAATATAAAATTTTTTAATATTTTGGAACTTTGGAAAAACTTTATGAAAAACTATTAAATTAAAAACAATATTTTATTTTTTTGTTATATTTATTTTTTAACATTATTTTTTTATTCTAATTTTACAAGTAAATCAATCATTTATAAATTACATCATAATCTATTTCTTTTCCTTTGAATAAATAAAATACATAAAATTAATTTGGATATTTATTTTTTAAAGATATAAAAGAGTTTTTTTCTTTATAAATTAATCCTTGATTATTTAATTTTTTTTATTTCTGACTTATTTAAGCTGTTTATGAAAAAAATTTTTTAATTTAATTTTCCAAAAAGTTTTTCTTTTCATTTACTTTATGAAAATAAAATTTAATATAAAATATAAAAATAAAAAATATTTTAACTGTATATATTATCTCTAAATGCAATTTTTTATTTCTTTTTATCATCTACTTCAATCAAAATAAAACTAATTATTATTTTCTAGTTTTATTTATCACATAAATATATAAATAAAAAGAAATAAAAAATAAAAGATAATATTATTTAATCTTCCACTTTTACTTTTTCATAAATCCCTTGATATTCACTTTCAGGAATATTAATTCCCTGATATAAATTTTCAACTCTTCCTTTTTTATTTCTAAAACAAACTTTAATCTCATCTCCTAAATCATCATCATTTTTAATGAACTTAGAAAACTGTTTATCTTGACCATTTAAATAATTACAAAATTTTTTTATTTCTTCATTACCATTTTCATTTTCAGAATTAATATAAAATTCCATATAATAAGAATTACCTTTGACTCTGGAGCATCCACTGTCAGAGCACATATTAGCAATACATCAACCCATATTTTTTTTTTTAATTATAAACCTTTATATTTTATTTATTTATATATTAATTTATATTCTTAAATAATTATAATTTAATATATTAAAAATATAAATGAATCAAAATTACGCTTATAGACTTTTATTAGATGCTGATGAATTTTATAAAATTAAAGATTATCAAAAATCATTAGAATATTATGATAATAGTATTGAACTTGATGAAAAAAATCCAGAAGCTTTTAGAGGAAAAGGAAATTGTCTTCAACAATTACATAGATATGATGAAGCAATTGAATGTTATAATAAAGCAATATCTTTAAAAAAAGATGATAGTGAAACATATTATTGTTATGGTAATTGTTTTCATACTTTAGGAAAAAATCAAGAAGCAATTAAAATGTATGATAAAGCAATTGAAAATGATATTTATTGTGCAAGAGCATATAATGGAAAAGGAAATTGTTTTAAAGAATTAGGTGATATTCAAAAAGCTTTAGATTGTTATCATCAAGCATCAACTTATGATAGAAATGATTATTATTCTTATTATAATATTGGAAATATATTTTATGAACAAAGGAAAATTGATACTGCATTGTTTTATTATAATAAAGCTTTAGATATTAATCCACTTGATCAATTTTCTATTAATAATAAAGGGAATTGTTTATATGATTTAGATAGAAAAGATGAGGCTTTAGAATGTTATAATAAAGCCATTTCAATTGATGGAAATTATAGTAATGCCTTTTTTAATAAAGGAATGTGTTTAAAAGATAATGATCAAATAAAAGACGCTTTATCATATTTTAATAAAGCTATTGAATTAAATTCTAAGAATTACAGAGCCTTTGATGGAAAAGCAAATTGTCTTTTAATTTTAAAAAAATTTGATGATGCTATAACATATATAAATGAAGCAATAACTTTAAATAATAAATATGTAGATGCATATATTACAAAAGGTAATATATTATTTGAAATGAGAGAATATGAAAAAAGTAGAGAAAATTATAATACAAGTTTAAATTTAGATCCTAATTGCTCAGATGGTTATTGTGGTTTAGGAAATATTGAATATGCATATAATAATTTAAAAGAAGCTTTAAATCATTATGATAAATCAATAAGTTTAAATGATAAAAATTATAAATCTCAATGTGGAAAAGGTTATGCTTTATTAAAATGTAATAATTATGATGTAGCTCTTCATTGTTTTGTAAAATCAATTCAATTAAGAAATAAATATGCTCAATCATATAATGGAAAAGGAATGTGTTTATTAAAAAAAAGAAAAAGTGAAGAAGCAATTGAATGTTTTGAAAAAGCAATAGAATTATCAAAAAATTATTCAGAAGCTTATAATAATAAAGGTTTAGCTTTAATGGATATAGGAGATTTAAGAGAATGTATTGTAAATTTTGAATATGCGATTTCTTTATGTGAAGCTGATAATTGTTCAAATGAAACTAAAAGTGAATATTTATATAATAAAGCTTATGCTTTATATTTTTTAGGTAAAATTGATGAATCACTTGAAGCTTATGATGAATCGTTAACTTTTAATGAAAAAAATTATATGTCTTTAAATGGAAAAGGAAATTGTTATTTTGATGTTAATAAATTAGATGAAGCTATTGCTTTTTATGATAAAGTTCTTGAAATTAAAGATGATTATTATTTTGCAAATTTCAATAAAGCAAATTGTTTATTTACTCAAAATCAATATGAAAAAGCTTTAGAAAGTTATGATTCTGCTTTTCAATCTTTAGTGGAAGATGAAAAAGATAAATGGGAATATAATTTAAATAATTATGAAGAACTTTTAAATAAATATGAAAATGTAATTCCAGTTGATGAGAATACTTCTGCAATTTATAATAATTTAGGAATGTGTTTATTGAGTTTAGGTAAACATTATTTATCAGAAAAATGTTTTGATAAAGCAATAAGAATAAATAAAGGAGATGCTTTATTATTAATAAATAAAGCAAGAACTTTATCTGATCAAGGTAAATATGATGAAAGTCAAAGATATGTTGAATTAACTTTAGATGCTTTAAAAGTTCCTTCTGTTTCTTTAACTAAAAATGCTTTTGTTTATGTTATTAAACAAATTGAAGAATTAAATACTATTGCAGAACAAAATAAAAAAGAAGAAGAAGAAGAAGATGAAAAAGAAGAAAATTCTGAAAGTTCAATTATTTCTGATATTAAAGATTCTGAAGTTGAAAAAGAAATTTTTGAAAATGTAAAAGATAAAGATAAAGAAAAAGAAAAAGAAAAAGGAAAATAAAAATTTTAAATATAAATAATATTTTATTAAATTTAATTTTATGAAATTAAATTTTGTTTCAGAATATTAATTGTAATATATATAAAATTTAAAAAAGAATAACCATAATAAAAGAAAAAAGTAAAAATAAATTAAATCTAAAATAAAAACTACAACATTGAATTTTAACATCAGAATAACCATATAAAAGATGAACAGAAGTAGGATAAACATTCATATATTTTTTTTTATCATAGAAATACATACAACTTTCTTTTTTTCCAGTAACTTCATTAATATCTCCATTTTCCCAAGTAACATAACAACAACGATATTTCCATTCTAAAGATGCTAAAGCACAATTGTTTTTAGAAGGATAATATATTTTTAAACAAGCATCTTTATATTGAGGTGAAAAATCCATTGATTCTGAAGTTCCTGATTTTTCTGATGCTAATCCTATTGAAGCTTGTGATCCTGTTATACATATTATTGAAGGGAGAAATAAGAGATAATAATACATTGTTCTTAATTCTTTCATTTTTTTCTTTTTTTATTATTTCAATTTAAAAATATTCATTATTTTTTATTTTGATTTAAATGGTTTTTAAAGTGTTTTATAAGAATTATTTATTTATTATTTTCAAAAAGAAATTATTTTTAAAAAAAATATTGATTTAATTATTGGGGATTGGGGATTGGGGATTGGGGATTGGGGATTGGG
>JAJJLU010000010.1:0-68626 GCA_023807065.1 Isotricha intestinalis
CCCAATCCCCAATCCCCAATCCCCAATCCCCAAAAAATATTTTAATTAAAAATATATTCAATTAAAATATTAAAAACTAATTATTAAATTTAATATTTAATAAAATAATTAATATTAAAAATATTAAATTTTTTCAATTCTCATTATAAACAAATTTAAATATTATTTAATCAATAAAATAAAAAAAATTATTTTATAAAAATTAATATATATAATTAATATTTTTATATTATTATTTTATTATTTTTATTTTCCATTTTTTATTATTTTTTCAGCTTCTTCAATTAAAATTTCATTATCAATAATTAAAATATTATCTTTTAAATCTTCTAATAATTTCTTTAAAATTTCTTTTTGATTTTTTGTTCCTTTTTCAAGATTTTTTTGAATATGATTTTTTTTAATTTCTGAAAGACTTTTAATAACAAATTCACTTATTCTTTTATATTCTTTTTTAATATCTTTTATATCAATTACTTTTTTAAAATCATTATATAAATTATTAAATGTTGGAATATCAATATTTTCATTTTTTTTTAATTCATTTTCTATATTTTTTAATTCTATATATTTTTCATTTATTTTATTATTTTTTTCTATTACTTCATTTAAACTTTTTCTATTATTTATCATTGCTGTTTTTACTTTTTTTCTCTTTTCAATTAATTTCTTATTTAAATTTAATATTTGATTTTCATAATTTTTAAGATCTTCAGTAAATCTTTTATTTTTATTTTCTATTTGTTTATAATACTCAATATATCTTCCTTCAATTCTTTTTTTTTCATTTTCTCTTTCTTCATCAGTTTTATAATTATTATTTTTATTTATTTTAGGAAGAGAACTTTCATTAATTTCAATTTTCATATTTTTATTTTCATTTTCATTATCATTAATTTTTTGTATAATAACTCTATCTTGTATAGAATATAAATAAAAATTTTTCATAAATAAAGAATTATAACTATTAATTGTAGGAAGAAATTTTTTATTTAAATTAACATTTTCTTTATTTTTTTCAACAAAATCATTTTCAGTATTCACTTTATTATTATTTTGATTAACATTATTATTTTTTGGTATTTTAGTAACTAATAATTTACTATCAGATTCAATAACAATGTTATTTTTATTTTTTCCAAAAATTAATTCATCTTCATCAGGTTCTAACATTTCTCCATTTTCATATTTTTTCATAACAAAATATTTTTTTCTTGATAATTTTGCTTTTTCTGCTCTTCCAATCTCATTTTCTTCCCAACTTAATTTTATTTCATTTTCAAAATCTTCTTTTAAAGTATTTTTAACAAATTGAATTGGTTCTGAAGAAAAAACTCCTATATTCCAATAAAAATCATTATTATATTCTTCTATATTTAATAAATATGAAGGTGCTTCATATGGATCTAATATACATTTTATTTTATATAAATTTGGAATTTCTGTTAATTTCTTATATGATAATGTTTTATATATTTCTCCTTTTAAACTTAAATTCCTTATTAATGTATGATTTACAAATTGCTTTTGAAATATTACTTTTTCACCTATTGAAAATTCAAATAACATATTTATTCCTTTTTTTATTTTTTGTAAAGGAGGTAATTCATTATTTTCTTCATTATTATTATTTTCATTATTATTATCTTCTAATTGATTATTATTATTAGAAACTTTAGGTCTATATTCTATATTAATATCTAAAGTAGCTGATTCATTTTCAGTGGAAAATAATATTTCATCAAAAATAATTGAATTTCTATTTGGAATAAATTTTTCTCTTATGAAATATGGAGCTATTAAATTAATTTGTTCTGTTAAAATATTTGAATTATCAAATAAAAGTTCTAAATTAATTTGATTTTCAGGAATATTATTTGGAGGTATTATTGATATTTCTATATAATATAATTCACATTCTAAGAAATTTAATATTATATTATTTTTTGGAAATATCCTTTTTTTATGATTTGTTATTCCATTTATTAAAAATACATCTATACAATTTTTAATTATTTTATTTTCAAAATCAATGAAATTAAAATATAATTTTACTTTTTTATTTTCTTCTTCTTCATTATTTGTATTTTTTTTATTATCTTCATTTAATTTAATTTGAATTCTTGTAAATAAATAATAAATATTTTTAGGTAAAATAGGATGATTAATAGTAAAAATTTTTTGAGTATATTTTTTAAAGTCATATAAAAATTTTGAATAAGAATAATTTTCTAATTGATGAATATTAGAAAAAAATTGTAATGTAAAACCAAAAGGTGTTAAACCACCTTTAATAACTAAATAATATTCTTTATCTTTAGATAAATTTTTTAATTCATAAACAGAAAATAATTTTTGTAATACTATTTTTTCTTTTTTTTCTAATTTTTTGTTTTGGATTTCTCTATTAATACTATATATTTCTATTATTAATGTAAAATGAATAGAATCAAATTTACTTATTTTACTTTTATCTTTTATTATTTCAAAAGGTAAATTTGAACTTATTGATCTTTTATTTTTTTCACAATTTGGTTCAAATATAATAAATAAAGAATCTGAAAAATTTATTTTTTCTTCATTTTCATTTATAGTTTTTTTATCTTTTGATTCTTCTTTTAAAAGTGGTATTAAATGAATTATATTTGATGAATCTTTTTCTTCATAAATATTCTTTTCATAGTCATACCATATATTATCAATTAATAAATTATTTTTGAAAATAGTCATATTATTAATTAAAGAAAAATCAGAAAAATATTCCATTAAATTATCACATGTCATCCATGCTCCTTCTCTAAAATTATTATTATTTTCATTATTATTATTTTCATTATTGTTATTTTCATTATTATTATTATTTTCATTGTTAATATTATTATTAATATTATTATCATTATTAATAGTATTATTATTATTAATAATTGTATTATTATTATTTATATTATTTTCATTTTTGTTCTCATCTATATTATTATTATTTTCTTCTTTTTTTTTTTCAGCATATAATAATTTCAAATAAAAATTTTTAGTCCAAAAATTAATTTCTCCTGTTTCATCATCTTTCCAAACTTTATTTAAAAAAGTATTTTTAAAATAATTAACAGAAGGATATTTCAAATTATTAATAATTAAAAATTTTGCAGTTTGAATATGTTCATCATTAAATTCAGAATTAATTTGAAATGCTTTTTTCCCATTAAAATCAATCATATTATTAGTAATTTTAAAAAGAAATAAATTTTGTCCATCTTGTCTAAATTCTCTTAATCTATTATGTAATTCAGCTTTTTGTTTTAATCTTAAATCTTTTAATTGAGCTAAATAATTTTTTTTTTCTTGTCCATTCATTTGTTTAAATTTAATATTAAAATTTAATTTTAAATCATTAAAAGGAATTGGCTTTAATCTTTTCATATTAAAATTTCCACTTTGAAATAATTCTATTATTGAATATGCTATATTACAATAAATTCCATTTTCTAATTTTTTATTTGTTTTATTTATTATTATTGTTTCTTTATTTTTTAATGTTTCTAAAGGAGAAAAATAATTAAAATGTTTTGTGCTAAAAATATCTGGAAGATCATATGAAGAAATATTACTTATTTTTTTATTTTTGAATTTATTTAATAACTTATTACTTTCATTATTATTATTATCATTATTATTATTTTCATTTTTGTTATTTAAATTATTTTTATATTTTTCTAATAAATGTATTGAGTTTATATTTGGACTTTTTATATTTCTTTCTGTTTGAAATTGAGGTTTTATTTTTAATGCTCTCTCAGAATAAACATATTTTACTAATTTAGAATTGTCTTTTTCTGTTTTTTCTTTTGGAATATGATAGCCAATTAAAATAGAATTTTTAGCAGAATTCATATCATTCTTAAATAATAAATCTTTAATATATTCTTTGATTTCTGAATAATTATCATCACAATCTTTTTCTTCATTTTCATCATTATTATCATTATTTAAATTATATTTTTGGTTATTATCTTCAATCAAAGAATAGATAACTTGTTTATCAATATTATATCCAAAATAACCAGTTAAAGCATAAAAAGGAGAAAGATCATAATTTTCTTCATTTTCAAAATAATCATTTCTATATTTATAAGAAAATAATTTAATAATAGCTTTAGTTAAAATCCAAGGCCAAATTTCACATAAATTTTCACATTGAGGAAAATAACATTCATAAGTTTTTTTATCACAAGGAAATTTATCATCAATTTCAATTTTCCTAAATTTTCCCATGTGAAATAATTTAACCCAATATTTTCCACTTGAATTATATATTGGAAATCCTTCTTCATTTTGAGGATAAATTCTTTTTATAAATTCTTTTTCATTTATATTATTATCTATTATTACTTGAAATAAACTTCCAATCCATTTTAAATAATTACAATAATATCTTTTTAAATTTATATTTGAAGGTTCTTTTTTTTCATTATTTATTATTGTTATTTCATATTCTAATTCATTTATTTTTTTCTCTATTTTTTTTTCATTTTTATCTAATTTCATTTCTGATAAATTGTTAACTAAATTTTTTCCTGTTCCAAAATCAATCGAATATCTATAATTTATATTATTATTATCTTTTCTTGTAGAATTTATTTTTTTTGCTATATAATTAAAATTCTTATCAGGTAATTCTTTTCTAATTAATTTAATTAATTGTTGTTGTTTAATTATTTCTTCAGGTCTTTCCCAAATTATATTATTAAATGTTTCTTTTCTTACTGAATAAGGAAAAATTAAAAGATTATTATCATTATCATTAAATGTATTTTCACTTTGAAAATTATAATTATTAATTTCTTCTTCCGAAGGAAATTCTTCAAATGGTGTATTTGGAATAATAAAAGGAGAATATTCTAAATTTGATTCTTCTGGAAATATTATTTGATTTTGTTCTCTAATATTTATTTCTTTTATACATGATGGAATGTAATCTTTTATATTTTTATTTGATTTTTTAAAACATATATCTAAGTTCTTACTCATTATTTAAGTTATATTTTTTTTTTCAATTTTTTATTTTTTTTTAATTGTTTTTTTTTTTTTATTTAATTAATTTAATTAAAATAAAATGAATTATCATATTAATTTAATCCCTTATCTTCATTAATTGATTAATACTGAATTTAAACTTGATTTAAAAGAATAAAATGCCCTTTATATATTTTTATTAATTTTTTTTATTTTCTTCTATAATTAAATTTAAAAAAATAAATTTATTACCAAAAAAAAGATATTATAAATAACTTAAAAAAATGATAGTCTATTGGTGTAAATCAAAAAAAAAAAAAGATAAAAATAACGAAGAAGAAAACAAAATATTTCCAAAAATAAACAAAGCACAAAATAAAAATAATATAATTCAACCTAAATTATTAAATAACGAAGAAATAATATATGATTCACAAATAGAATCAAAAAATTATTCTTTTATTTCTCAAGATTCAAATAGTATATTAAATATATTTGAAACTGAAACAAACAAATCAAGTTCTTTAGATTTATCAAATAAATCAGAAAAAAAAAATAATAGTTTAAATGAAATAAAAATAAATTTTG
This sequence comes from Isotricha intestinalis, assembly GCA_023807065.1. Lineage (NCBI taxonomy): Eukaryota > Ciliophora > Litostomatea > Vestibuliferida > Isotrichidae > Isotricha > Isotricha intestinalis. Next base: position 5,599 of record JAJJLU010000010.1, read on the forward strand.
AATTATTAAATTTTGAAGAAAAAGAAAAGTTTATTAAAAAAGAATTTTTTGAAAAAATTGAAAATAATAAAATAACAAATAATTCAACAGCAATATTTTTAATTTTAATGAAACTTTGTAATAAAAGTGAGTACTTATTAAATATTATATATAATTGTGTCATAGGTAATTTTTTAAAAATTGTATTAAGTAAATATAATTATATATTTTTCAATGAAATTTATGATATTTTTAATCATGATCAAATTAATAATTTTATTCAAGAAATTATAAAAAATTTTCCAATTTTAATTAAAGATAAAAATGGCTTTCAAGTTATTTTATTTTTTATTATGAAAAAAAATATAGAAATTATTAATTTCTGTCTTTATATTTCTTTACAATTTTTTCTTCAATATTCTTTTGATTTATATTCTTCTCAAATTATTTGTTCATTATATTCTTTAAATAATGATTATATTAGTCATCAATTAAATATTAAATTAATTCAAAATATTAAATTTATTGTTCAAAATCAAAATGGAAATAAAATTATTTCTTTTGCAAAACAATTTTCAAATCAAAAAGATAATTTATTTATTGAACAAATATTAAGTTCAATTGTTTAATAATGTTGAAATAATAGATTTTTATAAATTTATTTATAACATAAAGTGAAATTAAAGTATTAATTTATTAATTCAAATAATGAATTATAAATAACTTTTAATTGTAATATAATATTATTTGCAAATTTTTCAAATAAGTTTAAAAACATTGTAATGAATTAAATGTATTTAATACTATTAAACATATCTTTTTAATAATTTTATTAAACTTTTTTTTTATAAATAAAAAAAAAATAAATTAAAAAAAAATAGAATAATGCTTATAAATAAAATTTTAAAACCATTTTTTCAATTAAACTCGAATTTCTATTCAACAATAACTTCATCAAAACAATTAATAAATATTTCAAATTTAAAATATCCTTTTTATAAATATAATAAAAGTGAAATAGAAAACGGAATAAAAATATGTACAATAGAAATTCCAGAATCAAAAATATCAAATATAGGAATATATATAAATTCAGGTTCAAAAAACGAAAAAAAAGAAGAAAAAGGAGTTTCTCACTTTTTAGAACATATATTATTTAAAGGAACTAAAAATATATCAAAAGAAAAATTTGAAAAAATAATTGAACAATCAGGTTCAAATATAAATGCTTATACAAGTAGAGAGCATACATTATTTTCAATCGAATTTTTTCCTAAAAATTTAAAAGATAATATTTATTTATTAAATGAAATGATTAAAAATCCTTTAATGACAAATGAATCAATTGAAGAAGAAAAAAAAACTATTAAAGCTGAACTTTTAAATTTTTTTAGTCAATCTGCTTTAGAAAATCCTTTTAATTTAATTAATGAATTTGGTCATTGTATTTCTTTTGGTTTTAATAATTTAATGGGAAGACCTATTTTAGGAGATTTAAATGATATTAATAATATTAATAGAAATAGTATACTTGATTATTACAATAGAAATTATTATGGAAATAATTTTATTATTGTTGGAAGTGGAAATTTAAAACATGATATTTTTGTTAATTACATTAAAGAATTTTTTGGTTCTTTTAAAAAAAATAATGATAAGAATTATAATGAGAAAAATATTGTTAAATTTAATAATGATAAATTATTTGTTCATTTATATAAAACTCCTTTTTTAGGGATTGGAATTTTTTTTGAAGCTCCTAATTATAATAATAAAGATTATTATAATTTTATTTTATTAGAAAAATTATTTAGTGAATATAATGGAATTGAAAATAATATTTTATATTCAAGAAATAATAATAATGCTTTAGAATTTATTTTTTCTAAATATCCAAATATTTTAAAATTTAAATCTTTTTATAATCCATATAAAGAAATTGGAATTTTTGGAATGCTTTTTTTAACTAATGGAATATTTATTAATGGATGTGAAAATTTAATTAATTTTATTTTAAAAATTTATAGTAAAGAAATAAGTGAAATTGAAATTGAAAGAGCGAAAAATAAATTTATTTATGATTTATTAAATATTCAATCACCTAATGATTATTTGCAATTAATAGGAATTCAAATGTTATATTTTAATCAAATTATTTCTAAATATGATTTAGCTAAAAAAATTTCAAAAATAAATTCTAAAGATTTAAGCAATTGTATTTATAAATATTTTATTAATAAAAAACCTTCTGTTGTTTATTATGGACCAACAAATTTTAATTTCCCTCAAAACTCATATTACTCAAATAAAATAAAGGAAAATTTATTATCAAATTCATTTAAAATATAAAATTAAAAAAGATAAAATACCTAAAAATTTTCCATTTTTAAAAATTAAATTGAAAATAAATTAAAAAGTAATTTTATTCTTCAATATCCTTTAATTTATTGTTAAAATCATTATCTTTGTTATTACTAATGAAAAATTTTATCATTATTATTTTAATTATAATAAAAAGAAATAAATGAAAAAATACAATATAAAAAGCAAAAAAAAATAATAATAAAAATAAAAAAAATAAATTATTCATTTAAAATTTTTTTCATCAAAGCAGTAATTTCTTTTAAATTTTCTTCTTCAGGATCATTAACAGAGATTAAATTTTTATAGCTTAAATTATTATCTAAATTAAAAGAAGTATCTTCAACTTTTCTTTGATAAACATTATTAATTTTAGGTAAAAAAGTTGCTTGTGTAGGACTATTTTTCATAATTTTCTTATGTTTAATAGAAATATCATTTTGAGAAGAAGAAACTTTCATTGATTTTTCATTTTTTAAAGAAGTAATAAATTTTCTTAATAAACTTATTTCTTGTTCTTTTTCATATAAAAGAACTTTAGAATTTTTTTCTTCATTTAATTTCTTGTTTAATTTATCTTGCAAATTTCTAATTGTTTTTTTATGTTCTTCAATAACTTTAATAATAGATAAATAAGCTTTATCTAATTGTTTATATTTAATATTTTTATCTTGAATTTCTTCATTTAATTCATTTATTTCATTTTCTAAATTTTTTATTGTATTTTCTTGTTTATTAACAAAATTTTCCATTTCTATTTTGTTTTTTAATAAATTATCAAATTTTTCTCTATAAATTTTTAATTCTTCTTCAGTTGATTTTTGTCTTTCATTTTCTTCTTCAAATATATTTAATTTTTTTTGTAATTGTTCATTTATATTTAAAGCATTTTTTAATAATTTTGATTTTGATTCTAATTTACTATATATATCATTATCTAGTCTTTCTTTTAATTGAATTACACTTTCTTTTAAATTTGATAATTTTTCTTTTAGTTTTTTATTTTCTTCTTCTAATATTACTTTTTTTTCATTTGTTTCATTTAATGAATTTAATTTTACTATATTTTCTTCTTTTTCTTTTTCTTGCTTTAATATTATTTTATTCTTTTCTTCATTTTCTTCTTTTAATTTTTTTACTTCTTCTTCTAAAGATAAATTATTTGCTTTTAATAATAATATTTCATTGTTTAATTTTATGATTTCTTCGTTTAATTTATTTATATTTAAATTTACTTCTTCTTCTTTTTTTTTTATATTTTCTTCTTCTTCTTTTTTTTCTTCTTCATTATTATTTTCTATATTATCATTTTCTTTATTTTCATTTTCTTCTTTTTTTTCTTCTTCATTTTCTTCTTTTTCTTCTTTTTCATTTTCTTCTTTTTCTTCTTCTTCGTTATTATTATTTTCTTCTTCTTCATTATTCTTATTTTCTTCTTCTTCGTTATTATTATTTTCTTCTTCTTCATTATTCTTATTTTCTTCTTCTTCATTATTCTTATTTTCTTCTTCTTCATTTTTCTTATTTTCTTCTTCTTCATCTTCATTTTTTTCTTTTTCTTGAATCACTTTTTCTTGTTCATTATTTTCCTTTTTAAATTATAAAATATAATTTATACCATTTTTTTTTCTGTTATATTTTATTAATTTAAAACATTTTTTGTTTAGATCATAAAAAAAATATAAATTATTAAATAAAACTATGCAATAAATAGAAAAAACATTAAAAATATTTTTTCACTATAATAAATTAATATTCTAATTATTTTTAATAAAATGTTAAAATATAAGAAATTAATTGAAAAACTTGAACAAGATTATTTACCTGAAAATAAAAAAATTTCTATAATCGATTATATGAAAAATAATTGGGATTATAACTTTACTAATGATATTATTGGAATTCTCAATAATTATAATAATATTATTTTACAATCAATTCAAGCAATCAAAAATTTAATTTCTGAAAATGAAAAAAATTTTAAAGATTTAAATTCAATAAATTCTTCTTTTAATGATTATGAATATTCAATCTTAAATAATAATGATTATAATAAAATGAAGATGAATGAATTAAATTTAGAATATCAAAAATATAATAATCATTATAAAGAAAGAATAAATATAAGAACAAATATTTTAAAAAAACCAATAAGAGAACAAATAAAATTTTCAAAACAAAAAACAAGAAATTTAATAAATTTAAATCCATTTAAAAGTCTTACTCCAAATACTTCTTTAAGAATATTACTTTCTTCAAAAAAAAATAATAATAAAAGAAATTTAACTATTAATAATAATATAATTTCAAAAGAAAAAAAGAAAGAATTAGAAATAATGAAAAGAACAAATGATATACTTAAATTAATTGAATTAACAAGTAAACATAAAAAAATGTTTTGTGATAAATATATTGGAGAAAATAATAATAATATTAATGCAAATTATAAAAGCTTTTTAGATAATATAATTAATTACAAATATAATATTGATATATTAAATAATATTTATAAAGATATTTTAAATTTTTGTGTTAAATGTTCGTTAAATAGGAATAGAAATGATCACAAATTTAATTTATTAAATACTTATTCTAAATTTAAATATAGAAAAAAAGAATTTGAAAATAATTATTCTGATTCTCAAAATTCATTTGAAAAAAATTTAAGAAATTATCAATCTTTAGTTAATAAAATAAATTATAATAATAAAAATTCACCAAAAAGTGAATTTTATTAAATTTAAAATAAATTGTGCAAAATTAGAATAAAAAAATTGATTTATAAATAATTTAATTATTTATTTTTAATATAAAAAATTCTATGAAAAAAAAATTTATTTTTTTGATGATATTATTGTTTTTAATAAAAGAAACAAAAGAAGAAGAAGATTATGATTCATTAATTTGTAATAAAAAAGGAATTTATGAAAAAAGTGAGTGTTATTGTTTAAAATCTTATGAATCGATAAATGGGAAATTTTGTAATTATGAAAAAAAAAGAAAAATAATTGCTATTATATTAAGTTTATTTTTTGGATTTTCAGGAGTAGATCAATATTATCTAGGTAAAAATATAAGAGGTTTTTTAAAATGTTTTTTCCCAGTTTTTCTATTTCTTTCTTTATTATTTTATATTTATAAAAATTCAGATAAACCATTAAACAAACCTAATGATATATTTTTTTTAATTCCAATTTTTTTCTTATTATTTTTTTGGTTTATTGATTTTTTCTTTATTATTATTGGATTTACTAAAGATTCAAAAGGATTTGATTTAATATAAAATAATAAAGAAATTTTATATATAATTTTAATTGATTGTTTAATTAATTTTAATATATTTACTTTTTTTTAAATTTTATAAAAATATTTGAAAAAAATTTTTTTCAAATTATAAAAATTTATTTTAAATAACTTTCCAAATATTTTTATTAATATTATTTTTTATTATTTAAATTGAAATTTTGAAATTTAACTTAGGAATACATTTCTATTATAACATTTACTAATATTAACATAATTTTTTTTATTAGTGATTTATATTATACTTCAAGTTTTGAAATTGTTATATTGTGTTATGGTGTGAAGTTAATTAAGGGTTAAAAATATATTTATATTTAAAACTATACATTAATTAATTTTTAAATTTCTAAATATAATATAATTAATTAAAAGACAAACATAATGAATTTTAATATTCAACTTAACAAATCACATTTGCAATCACTTCTAGCAATAGTATAATTAAATTTTAAACTTTCACAAAATCTATCTTTAACATTTAATTTTTGAAAGAGAGAATCTCCTTTCATAGAAAATCCCAATTTTTTTTTTTCATAATCACTAAAATAATTTTCAAATTGGAAAAAATTACCAAAAGCAATATGAATTAAAGTATCATGAACATCATAAGGAGTAATAAAAGTTTGTTGATTATTGAATAAGTTATCATATAAACTAGTATTATATAAAAAACCATTATTAGGAACAATAATATATAAAGTACCTAAAGTACTTTCAATTCTAAAATCATCAGGATTAATAATTTTCCAAGGACCAAGCATATGATTTCCATGATCACTAACAAAGAAAATAACAGTATCATTTAATAAATTTTTATCAAAGAAATATTTAACAAAATCATATAAAGGATTTTCTAAATATTTAATTAATTCCATAGTACCTTCATGACCTTCATTAAAATGAATTCTGAATAATTTTTTATTATTAGGATAACTTTCCCAAAACTGTTTAGTATATTCAATCATATAATCAAAAGCATAATTTCCATATAAACATCTTTTTAAAAGGGAAGCTACTCCTTTACTTAAAGGATAACCAGCACTAAAGAAATTAGGATCACAAAACATTGCAATATTTTCATGATCCCAGGAATTAAAATCTAGATTTTGACCTGAAAGACGATTCACTGAAAAAATTTCTCTTCCACATGTTGTTCCTGTATGTCCTGTTACATATCCTTGTTCTTTAAAATATTTTACTAAGTTTATTCCTTTATTTTCTGACACCGGAATTCCATAAAACATTGCTTTTATATTTGGATATGTTAATGCTTGTAATGTGTGATATTTTAAAAATTGAAATGATGTATATTTCTTCTCTTTCTCATTACGATTGTATTTCATATATGGCTCTATTATTTTTGTCAGTTTTGTTAATTTTCGTTTAAAGTGATTTCGAGATACTGCATCTATATATATTATTAATATGTTGTTGTATAAACTTTTCTTTTCTTTTGATATTTCAGCTCTTATTTTTGATAATGTTTTATTTGGCTTTAAATTTATTGATATTTTACCCATGTTGTCTTCATCAAATTTTAATGTTACTTCAGGCTCTAATTCATTTGCATAATAATCTTCATTAAATAAATCCATTCTAATTGTGTCATTATTTATTTTTTTCATATATTTTTCGAGACTTGTTGCATATTTCATATCATACTTTTCTTGTGTCGTTATAGGATATCCAAAATAATTAAAACTACTTTTATATTTATAATGCTTTCCTATATTTTTAATAAATGTTTTATATTCATCTTTTCTTACTTTATATGCTTCACATGATGGTCTATATTTTTTAGATAAATCAAATACTCCATTTAACCCATTTAATAAACATTTTCCTTCTCTTGGATGTTGAATTACACAAGGATATATTAATTGATTATTATCTATTATTGTATTATTTAATCCTAAATCCCAATCTTTACAACTATATTTTGGTTTTGCTTCTTCAATTATTATTAAAGAGAGGATTATTAATAGAACAGTAATAAGGAAATTTTTATATTTTTTATTTTTGAGAAAATAATATAAAAAAAATAAAATGAGAAGAAAAGGAATAAAAATAATTAAAAAACATATAAAACCAATCATATTATAAAAACCATGATTGTCTACATTAGTACCAGTGAAAATTAAGAAGTAAATACAATAAATAGGTAAAACATAAATAAGATGAAAATAATGATCCATAGTGAAAATAATAATAGAAAAATAAAAACTTAAAAAAAAAGAAGCAAAAATATCAAAAACTGCAATCATAACATAAAATTGCATTCCTTTTAATAAAGTAACTTCAGTTGCATCTTCTCCTCCACTTTGTAAACTTATTCCATATAATAGAAATGATAATATATTTATAAATAAACAAAATTTTTCCAATTTTGAATTGTAAAAATTAGATATGAAAATTTTTACTTTTTGAAATTTTGAATTTTCAGTTTCATCTGATATTATTATTTTTACTTTCGTTATTTTTCCTCCCGCTTTTCCTGTTTTTAAATTGTTTATTTCGTCAAAGGGACATTCTTCATTTTGAAAAATATCATTGTGGTTTTCTTTTATTTTATCAGAAGTCATTTTTAAAAATATTTTATTTGGAATTTTTGGGTTTTTTTAAGATAAAAGGAAATAAAAATAAAATTTATATTAATTTTATAAATTTGAATTGGGCTTTTTGAAGTTAATTTGATTTATTTAAAATAATTTTATTTTTTTTGGAATTAATTTATGGAGTTATTTGAAATTAAAAAAGACTTTTTATATATTTATTGAATTATTATATATGTTAATTTTTAATATTACAACATTGAATGACTTGAATTAATAATAAGTTCATATACTATATTTAGCACTATTTAAAAATAAAAATTGTTTTTTTTCAATGATTAAATTCTATTTTTTATGTAAATTTTTTTATTTTGAAAGTTAAAGTTAAAATAATGAGAAAAAAAACAAAAAGAAGAAAAAAAATGGGAAATCCAAAAATTAGAATTTCTTTTATTTACACAAGAATAATATAAGACAACAATAATAAAAATAATTAATTAAGGATTTTATTGAGGAAATATTAAAATTGAAATTTTTAGAATAAAAAAAAATAAATTATTAATCATATTGTAAAGCAGATACTAATTTTAAAAGAACATTCACTTCCAAATTTTAAACCCATAAATCTTAAACAAGTTACTATTAAAACACCAAAAAAGGGGAAAATTTGAATTAAAATCCAAGTAATAAAACTTCCAAAAATCCAATCAATAATAGAATTAATATAAACATAACAAAATAAACTCAAAAATATCCAAAAAAGTATCATTAAAACAAAATTAACTATTAAAAATATTAAATTAATTAATTTCATTTTTTGAAATGTTTCTGCACATTCTAATTGTTTAATATTTTTATCTTTTTCTTTTCTTATTATTTTAACAATATTTTTTTGAGGAATATATAAGAATCCCATAACAAAAATTATAAATAAAGTTAATAAAGTTGATAAAAAAATTCTTATCCAACCATTTTTTAAAATGTAGGAAATATCATTTTTTTCTCCTTTATAATGTTTTTTTGAAATATATCTTTTTGAATAAAACATACAATTTGTTATTAAACATAAAGTTAATTGAAATAAAAATATTATTATTTTAATTGATATTGGTTCAATTGGACTATATTTAAAAAATAAATATAATATTCCTTGTCTATGAATTATTTGTTGTTTATAAAATTGACAAAAAGTTCTTTTATCATACTTTTTTGCTTTAAAATAGTCTAATTCATTTAAATATGTATCTTCATCTTTTATTGTATTTCTTATAAATATTTTATTTATATCTTCATTTAATTTTATTCCATCTAAATTTATTGCTTCTTTATCTTCTATTATATAGGTTTTATATTTTTTCCAATTTTTATTCTTATTTACTCTTAATATACTAAAACTATTTCTATCTGAACTCATATCATTTCCATAATAACCTATTTTATATTTAAATATTATTTCTCTATTAATATCATTTAGATCACTGTTTATATCATTATCATTTTGTCTTGCTGATATATTTTGAACGATTAATTCATTTGAGTTAAAAGACTTTTTATTAGATGTGAATTTAAAATTTAAATTATTTTGTATGATTCTATTCTCAAAATAATCAGTATTAGGTAAATCTTTAGAAATTATTTCAGTTTTATTATTAACATTTTCATTCTTTATTTCTATTAAATCATTATTATTATTATCATTTTCATTCTTTGTTTCTATTAAATCATTATTATGATTTTGAGTTTTATTAGTTTTTTTTTTTTGCTTTTTATTTCTTGACTTAAATGTAGAAATTTTATTATTTAAATTAGCGCTATCATCTTCATTATCACTCTTTTTTAAATTAGAATTATTGACATTATCTGAAATATTGACATTATTATCATTATTAATTATATTTTCATAAGGTGTATTTTGATTAAAATCATTATTATTTAAATTATTATTATATTTATTATCTAATTTTTTACCTTTTTGTAAATTATTTATATTAATTTCTTTTTGTTTATTTTTATTCTTTTTTATATTGTCATTATATTCGTTATTATAATTATGTTTATCTTCTAAATCATCTATATAATATTTCAAATAATTATGATAATATAATTGATTATTGTCAAAGGAAGAATTTATATTCTTAAATTTTCCTTCTAAATTTATATCATATTTAATATCTTTTTTCTTCTTATTAATTTCTTCTTTAAAATTTTGAAAATCATTTTTTAATGATGGATTAGTCACTTGATTCATATTATTTCTATTAAAAGAATTAGTACCAAATATTTTTGGTGGATTAGCCATAAACAATAAAAGAAAAGATTTCATTCCATTTAATCCATCTTTAAAATATAAAAAAGTAAATATGATTTGGATAATAGTAATAGTTATTATAATATAAGAGCCAGGATTATTTTTTAAATTTTTCATTGTTTCCTTATAACATTTACTAATATCAAATATTGTTAAGCCTTCAGTTTTTCTTTCTTTAATGTTTTCTTTATTATATATGATATTCAAATTTAAAGTTTCTTTTATATTACAACTACAATTTACTTCAGAAAAATTTAAATTATATCCACTTACTTCACAATTATCATCACAATAATTAATATTTTGATAATAATCATTAAATCTATCTGTTAAAGTTACATCATTTCCATTTTCATCTGTATATTGAAAACATAATGATGTAAAAAATTTATCATTTTTATCATATATATTTATTCCCTTTTTAAAAAAATTATTTGCTGCCTCTTTATTGATTAAATCAAAATTTTTTAATGGAACTATTATTGTTGATTTCATTGTTAAACATGAATCTAATGAATAAAAAGTATTTAATTCTTCATTATAAAATGCATATTCTGATTGAGGATTATAATTTTTTCCTCGATAGATATTTAATAAAATTATTACTAAAGGATAATCTTTTGATAAAAAATTTATTTCTTTTATTTTTTCTATACATGATTCTAAATCTACTTTTATTAAATCATTATACATTGAAGATAATAAACATTCAGTATTTTTAAATAATATTACATCATATTCATTATCTATATTTCTTATAATTTTAATATTTTTTTCTGTTGTTCGAAATTCTTCTAAATAATTTCTAGCCATTGAAATTAAAATATCTTTATTTAAAAATTCATATTTTATTCTTGAAATATATTCATTTTTAGCACAAACATCTAAATCAAAACAATTATTATTATCTGTTATTGTTCCATTAGGACATTTTATTTCACAAATATTATTATATATTGGTTCATTCAAACATTCATTAACACATTTTCCAAAATATAAAATATCTCTTTTAATATATAATTTATCATTAGGACAATTTGGTGCACATATAAATTCATTATTATCATTTATATAATAATAATCTTGGTTTTGACATATACAATTTGAGTTAATAAGTAAAAATTGTTCTTTACAAGAAATACAATTATTAATCTGTTCATTTCCTCCTTTTGAACAAGAATCACAAGTTTCATAGCATCTTTTAATTTCTTTATTTTCTTCATCAAAATAATATTGTTTATATTGGTCTTCTTTTAATTGTTCTAAAGTTAAACAAAGACAAATTTTTTCTTCATTCAATAAATCATTTTTATAAAGAGGATAAAATCCATTTTTAGTATCACAAACTTTACATTTATATAAAGAATCACTATTAGAATTTTCAGAACAAGTGATACATCCATTAATACAATTTAAAAAACTTTGACTTGAACTATCAGCATAAATATAATCAATAATATCATTTTTATGATAACAATTCAATTTATCACCTTTAATATATTTATAATAATTATCAATGCATTCTTCACAATTATGCTTAACAGAATTACCACCAATTTCACAAGCTGCACAACTTTCATAACATTTATTTACAATTTTTTTTTCATCAGAGATTATATAATATCCTGGATTATTTTTATTAACACAATTTCCACTATTTTCACTATTAAGCCAATAATAATTATCATCTAAGCATTCAATACATAAATTATTATTTTCTGTTCCTAAAGAAGAACAAGTATCACAAGTTTCATAACAAATATCAATTTGACCAATACAAATTTCAGATTCTAATTCATCAACATATGTCATAAAAGTAAAAGTGATTGAAATAGAACTTCCATCATATCCAAAAAATAAATTTGATATTTCATATTGGTTATATAAAACTGAAGGTTTAATTTCATTTTGTTTACATGTAGATATATCTGGTAGAGATGTTAAATTACATATACTTCCTTTTTCTGGTAATGTTACTATTTTAATTTGAGTGAAATCTGTGATTAAATCTGAAAATTTCAATATTTGATTTTTTTTTACTGCAACATTTGTTTTATCTGGACAACAAGGGAAAGTTTTAATGTTAAAAAGATATTTATTGTTAGAATTATAAACATAAAGAATTTTATAATCTGAAAAAGGAATATATGCAAAAGAATTATAATTAAAATCTAATGTTTGAAAAGGTTTTCCTTGAATATTAAGTCTTGCTCCAATTCTTGATATTTTAAATCCATTTGATGTTGTTTTACATCCTACAAAAGCAACTGTTGAAGAAATTTTATGTCCAAAAGCATAATTTCCAGTAATACAAGAATTATGAATTTCTTTTAATTGTATAGTATAATAAAATTTTGAATTTTGATAATAACCTGAATAACATGTTAAATTATATTTACTTGAAATTCTATAACATTGTATAATATACGGCAAATTTGTTTCAGGATCATCTAATTCAAAAGATATTAATTCATTTTCTAAATAAATTCTTTCTTTGATTGTTATACTACTTGTTTGACCAGAATAATCAATATCATTATAATCATTATTAAAAATAGTTAAAAATGAAAAAGAAACTTGATGATTACCTGACATTGTATATTCAGAAATAAATATTTGATTATTTTTTAATTTTAAAGCTGCTGTAACATTACCAGAAACTCCAAATGCAGAAGCAAAAATTTTTGTATTAAGAATTGGATTATTGATATCATGAAAATCAAAAAAAGTAAATTGCATTTTACCATCATTATCTTTTGAGATCGCTAAAACAGTATAATTTGAAAAAGAAATTAAAGAAACAACTTTTGAAAAAATATCATCTCTATCCAAATTATAAGTTGTATCATTTATTTTTCTTATTCTTAATTTATTATCGTTGGTAGAATATTTTGTAGAATAAAGAAATATAATATTATCATTAATATAATCTACAATAGGATTTGTTACGGATCTAAGCTCAATAATGTCACAATTTGAATTATTGGAAAATTGAGCAGCATTTTGATTTTCATTTATATCATATATAATATAACAGTATGCTTTATTTGTTAATCCAAATAAAAATTGGTTATTTGGAAGAGAACGTAAATAAAAATTTCCCTCGTTAGAATATTTTGTAATTTCTAATAAAGGTTTTATTTTTTTGATAAGAATTTGAAGTAGTATATAAAAATATATTGTTAACATTTATTAATTTTTTCTATATATTTTTATTTATTAATAATTTAAAATAACATAAAAAAATATAATTTAATTTTTTTATGATATCTATTTAATCTAACATTTAAAACTATTTAAAACTATATGAATAAATTATATATTTTAAAAATATATATTAATAATTTTTTTCATCATTCCCTTAAAAACTATCAATAAAGTTTGCAGCATAATAAAAACTCTTCCAGCGGTATTTAAAAGAAAAATATCTTAACGTGGCAATAATTATAGACAAAAATAATGGTATAATAATATTTTCAGCAACTCCAAGAAAATAATTTTTTATTAAATTAATTTGATTATTTTTATAGATACAACAAAAAATAAACAAATAATAAAAGCAAAAAAACATAATAATAAATTGAATGATAAAATAAAAAATAACTCTTTGATTAATAATACAGAACATTAATCTAGCATATTTATTATATTTTTCTTCTTTTTTGACTTCTTTATTTAAAATTTCAAGTGGTCTAGAAAATTCAATTAAATGACTAATTATTCGTATGATAATATAGCAAATTAAATTAGATAAAAGAGATAAAGCTAAAGAAGTTTGCATATCAAGTCCACCCCCATTATTAAAACTTTCACTTGCTATATCATCAGTATACATAAAAGCATTTATTGTGAAATCTAAAATTAATCCAAAGAAAAATAATGATAATAATAATGTTACTAATTGAAATTTTTCTCTAAAGTAAAAGATCATTATTATATCCATTTTTGATATAAAAATTGATAATACTGATAATAAGAAAAATTTATGGTCTTTTTCTAATGCTTCTTCAAAAGTTAATCCTTTATATTTATCTAAATTTAATAATTCTTCATTTTGTTCAAAAGTTATATTATGAAATCTTCTATTATCTTCATTAGATTCAAATTCAAATTTATTATTGTTTATTTCATTATTTTTTTTTAATATTTTTTTATCAATTGATATTCTATCACTTTCATTATCTCCATAATTTGGAATTTTACCAGGTTTTTTCTGATAAATAACTACAACATCATTATTTTTTTTTTTTGAATTATTAATATTAAAAATTTCTCTATCACTACTTAAAATTTCATCTTTATTATTTTTTTGTCCTACTATTGGAGGAGGATTTCCAGCAAAAACTTTAAAAATTTTAGATTTTAAAATCACCAAATCTATAGTAAAGTAAAAAATCACAAGAGTTAAATTAATTAGTATTAGAAAAAATCCAATATATAATCCTATATTTGATTTTAATTGTTCTTTAATTTTACTTAGTAATTTATAACATTTAATTATTCTATAATTAACAAATTTATCAAAAGTAGTTATAAAATGAGTATTAGGTTTTTCAAAATATTCAACTGAATTATCAATAGTTGTTGTTGTTTTAAAATTACACTGACAAATTATTAAATTATTATAAATATCGATGGAAGATTGTTTACATCCTTTTTCACATGCATTAATGTTTACAAAAATTTTTTCTCTTCTTTGTTTAACAGGAATATCAGTTCCATTAATTGAATAATAAGAACAATAGTCAAAATAAAAAGAAGATTGAGGATCAAACATATTTACATTTTGATCTGCTAATTGTCTAGCTGCTTCTATGTTTGCTAAACTTTCATTTATTATTGGAAATTTTATTTCTTGTACAATATTTCCACAAACTGATAAATCCAATCTTGTTGAATCATTTCTATAAATTCTATATTCTACTGCACTTGTTATTGAGTTTTGATTTATTGGATTTATATCTAATTTTGCTAAAATTAATGTTTCTTCTTCTGGAATATCATTTACACTTCGAAGCTTTTTTTCACATTCTGTAAAATCTATTTGAGTTAATGATTTATCGTAATTCTTTTGTAAATCTATTTGATTTGAAATATCAGAAACTTCGATATCAATATTATTCATTGTTATAATTTCCTTTTTATCATAAATTCTTAAAATATTTAAATCAATTAAATCTAAAATTTTGTAATTTTTATCATATTTATCTACCATTGGTAAACATTTTTTCCCACTATAATCTAATTCATAATCATCAATACATTCACATTCTATTGAATCTTTTTTTAAAATGTATGCATTGTCAGGACATTCATTAACACAATAATTATCAAAAATAACTTTTCCTGGTTTACAACCTTTTAAACATTCATTTGTCGATGAATCTAATAAAAAATATTGATTATTAATACAAATTTGTCTACTTTCTGCACATTCATTTTGTTTAGATGTTTCATTGAAATAAAATAGATTTTTACATTCACATGTTTTTCTATCTTCATTTTGCACTAAATGATTTGGACATTTATCATAACAATAATTATTGAATTTGAATGAGAAGTTATCAGGACAAAATTTTTGACAATACTGATTTTTAGCTTGAACATAAAAAGGAAAATCTTCTGCTTTTCCTTTCCCACAAGCAACTTCTGATTCTGGAAAACATACAGTATCATTATTTAAATCAATTGCATATAAATATTTACACACACAATTTTTTCTTAATCCATCATTCTCATATTCTCCTTCTGAATTTTCTGGACAATTTTCAAGACATAAATGATTGAAAGTAAAATAATATCTATTGTTACATATATCGACTAATTCTTTTGTAGAATTTATTTGGAAATCATATGATTGTTTTGTTTCGTTTATTCCTAAACAAAATATCATACCAGTTTCTTTATTTTGAAACCATGAGTGAATACATTTACAAGTAGAAGAATCGTCTGAAAGTTCTGAATTTTCAGGACATTGTTCATAACAAATATTATTAAATTTAATATTAAATCTATCAGGACAATTTGTAACACATTCATTATTATCAGGGACAAATAAGTTATATTCAGTTGGAAAACTATCACAATTATATTCATTTTTTTTATTACAAATCATGAAACCATTAATGTTTATATACCATGAATGTTTACATTTGCATATCATCAATTTATTTGAATCAATGTCCTCGATTGTATCATCGGGACATGTTTTTACACATGTATTATTAAATTGATAATAATCATCAGGACATCTATGAATACAATAGGTTGATTGTGTTATTTGGTCATATATTGTGAATCTATGTTCTATTGGACATTTATTTTCATCAAGACAATGAATATATCCATAATTGTCAATTATATAATAATTTTCACATATACAATAGGAGTCTATAATTCTTAATCCATTTTCTGAATTACATTCTGATTGTTTTATACAAGTTTTATTAAAAGAATATAATGTATTATCACATTTCCTTACTATTTCCTGTGTTGTCGGAATTATATAATTATTATTATCAAAAGTTTCATATTCTCCTAAGCATTCAACATATTCTCTTCCTTCGTTTTCTGATGAATAATAATACCATTTATATAAACATTTACAAGTGTATTTTTGATTTTTATTAATTCCTTTTTCATATATTTGAATAAATTCATCTTTCCAAATATAATCACCTTCTTCTTGATTTGATGAAGAATTATCTCCTGATGATGAAGTTCCTTCTTCACTTGATGAAGAATTGTCTCCTGATGATGAAGAATCATCTCCACTTAATGAAGAATTATCTCCTGATGATGAAGTTCCTTCTTCACTTGAAGGATTTTTTGGTACCTTAATTTTTATCACTTTTAAAGTAAAATTCTCTGAATTTTTAGGACATTTTCTATAACATTTATTATTAAAAAAATAAGAATCTGGAGGAGAACAACTTGCCATTGAACCTAAACATTGTTTAGTTTCTACAATTAATAAACCATTATTATCACATTTATCAAGACTCTCTCCACAAACAATTGTCCCATTTTCATCTCTATACCAAGTATTTTTACAAGTACAAGTATATTGATTAAAAATATCTCTAGTTCCATAAGTATTTCTAGGGCATGTTTGATAGCATTTAGAATTATATAGATAATAAATTTCATTATTTGAATAAGGACAAGATTCAACACATTTATTATTAATAGAAGCATCCTCAGATACAATTTGTAAAGGATTAAGAGAAGGACATGAAGAATAACATTTGTATGGATTAACTGTATATACTATACAACTACACTCTGTTTCTGATATTGCAGTGGACCCAACAGGACATGATTCAACACATTGATATAGATTATATATTTTAAAATGTGGTGGACATTGAGCTACTCTTTGTCTTGTACTTGTGATATTATAAGGATATCCTTCAATTACTTCATTTGAGTATATACAAATTTTATTGTCAGAATTTTCAGGATAATAATGGTCTTCTGCGCAATCACATGAATTACCAGTTTCTTTATATTTTTCAGGACATTTTGAATAACAAATATTATTTAATAAATACATATTAGTTTTACAATCTATTACACATTCCTTTGTTCCATTAATTAATTTATTGTAAGTTGTTTGGGGACAAGTAGATGAATATACAGTATTATCATTACAAGTTATTGTACCTGAATTATTATAATAAGTTCCAAGACATTCACAAGTTATATCCCCATTTAATAAAGTTATATTTTTTGAAAAATTTTCACAATTTGATAAACATTTTTTACTAAATAAAATTGGATGTGTTTGAGGACATGCTTTAACACATTGTTTTTCTACTAAATAAGGAAAGTCGGAAGGACAGGAAGTCACACATCTTTTTTCATTTTCACTATCTCTGTAAAAGTAATATTTGCATTCACAAGTTAATGGTTCCTCTTCTTTTCTAACACTATCATTTGGACATTCATCATTATTAGTTATTTGATAACAATAATCATCAAACAAAACAGTATTTTCAATTTCTGAACAATTTTTTACTCTTTGTTTTCCATATTTTAAAATATAGGGATAATCTGTTCTTTTAACATTTTCAGGGATACAATAATACTTATTATTCTCAATATAATATTCTTTTTCACAAAAACAGAAGTATCCATTATCTGATTTTGCTACTGTATTTTTAGGACACATTTTATAACATATTTCATTAAATTTATAATCAGTTGTGTTACATTCTCTCACACATTCATTTGTTCCATCAATTAAATATTTATAACCATTATTTTGATTTTCACAATAACCGACATTGTTACAGTATATCTTATCATTTTCTTTATAAAATGTATAGTTACATTCACAAGTTTGTAAACCATTAATAAGTAATTTTTTGTAAGAATTTGAAACACATTCTTTTAGACATCTTTTATTGAATGAAATTGGATAATCTGATGGACATGTTTCTACACATTCTTTTCTTGCTTCTAGAGTATAATTATTACATTCTATTATTTCCCCAGTACAACTAATACTCCCATCATTATTTTTTATTGTATAAAATTGACAAACACATTTTGTATTTTCAGAATTTGGTTGAGAATATTCAGAAGCAAAATCACAATTAATATAACATTTACCATTAAATTCATATATAAACTTTTTTTCTTCATTTATAGTTTCTGAACATTCCTTTACTCTTCTCCTTGTTATAGTTGTTCCATCAACTAAAACAAAAGGATAAGTTGTTGAAGGGGGATAACTAGGTAAACAATGATAATAACCATTATCTAAATAAAATTCATTTTTACAAATACAAACTTTATTAATTTCTTCAGCATTTTCAGGACAGCTATCTAAACACTCATTATTAAATAAAACTTTATTGTCTTGACAACCATTAGAACATTCATTTGTTGATGTTAAAAATATTTGACTTGAATCACAGCTTTTTTGTTCAGCAAAACATACTTTTATATTATTTATTCTTGTCCAATTATAATTACAATTACATATATTACCATAATCATTTTTTGCATTTTCTGGACATTTATCTACACATTTTCCATCAAAAATATAATTTTCACAATTTAAAACACATTCTTTTGAATTTGAATTTTTTAAATAAGTATTGGCTGGACATGATTTTATATTTGGTTCAAAACAAATTGTATTTTCACCTTCTTTCTTATATAAATTTATACATTCACAAAATATTTCATCATTTTCTGTTTTTTTTTCAGTATAATCCATCCCACAAAATTTTGAAAGAATACATTTATTATCATAAAGTCTAATATAATTTTCAACTTCATTACAATTTTTTACTCTTCTTTTTTGTTCTTCTATTAAAAATTTATAGTTTTGAACAGCTTCTACTTGATTATTTTCGTCTTCGATTGTTATACATATAATTTGATTCTCATCATTAATATAATATTGATAATCACAAGAACATGTTCTATTGTTTTCATTCGGTATTGTTTTTTCTGGACAATAATTATAACAATATAAATTGAATTTATAGTATGCACATGATGCACTACATTCCAATGTGTCTGCATTTATATTTGGAAATCCTAGATTTTTACATTCATTTATTGTTGAAAAAATAATTAGATTGTTATTTTTTTTATACCAAATAGTATTACTTACACATGAACCAGATTTTAGTATTGTATTCTCAGGACAATTACTATAACATGTTAAATTAAACAGAAATTGATATTCATTTTGGCAAGTTTTTACACATTGTTTATTATTTTCATTAGTTTCTGAAAAAATTTTATAAGGATATTCAGATGGACATGACTCATTATCTGTACATTTCATTTTATTATTATTATTTACATCATAATAATAGTAATATTTACAAATACACTTCTCAATGGTATCTCCATTATTATCATTTTCTGAAATTGTTTTTAAAGAACCAGTGCAATGATCAATCTTTATACATTCTTTATCAAATATTATTGTTGAAGGAGTACATTTTTTTACTCTTTCTTTACTATTTTCAATTTGCAAATTATACTCTGAAAGTTTCTCATTATCATTTGCATTTATACATATAATTTTATTGTCATCAGTTTTATAAAAGTAATCATTACATTCACATGAAAAAATAATCTCTCCATTATTTTGTTTTGATATAGATTTTGAATCAGAAGGACATGTTTGATAACAGATTTGATTAAATTCATATATATAATCTCCATTGCATTTGTTCACACATTCTTTACTACCTTCTATTAATAAAGGATAACTTGGTATACATTCATCCCCTTCATCACATTTAATTAAATTATCTTCTTTATGCCAATATGAGCTACATGTACAAGCTTTATAATTACTTATTAATAGATCTTCAATTAGGTTTTCAGCTGAACAAGATGCTAAACATTGATAATTAAAAATATAATCATCATTATCACAATGTTTAACACATTCTTTTCCTTTTAAATATAAATAATTTGTTGTGGTACTACAATTATGAGTTTGTGGTAAGCATTTCATTGTATCATTGTCAAGAATATAATAATTATATAAGCATATACATTCATTATTATTTTTAATTTGATGATTATAAGTATTACATTCAGCCTCTGAAATACATGAATGATGAAAAACAAGCAAATTCCTAGTTAAACAATTGTATACTTTTTCTTTTGAAGTACTAAGAGAATAAAGTTGATTATCATTTTCTCCTTTATTTACAGAATCATCAATACAGACTGTGTTACCATTCGAATCTATATAATAAGATTGTTTACATACACATCTATTATCACTTGACTTTTCAGTTTTTTCCGGACACTCATTATTATAACATATATTATTAAATCGATAATATGGTGAATTACATATTTTTGTACATTCTTTTGTGTCCATTTTTAATAATTTATATTCATCTTCTGAACATGATTCCTCTGAATAACAATTAATTAATCCATTTGGATTTGTTTTCCAAAAATACTGACATTGACATATTTTAATTATATTACCATTTGAATCAGTTGTGAATGATGGTTGAAGAAATTCAACTGAACTACAATCTAATAAACATTCATTATTAAAAAGATATCTATTATTATCACATATTGCCACACATTGCTTATCTTGTTTATATTTATTAGTATTTGGACAATTAGTGGATTCACTCAGACATATCATCTTATTATTCTCAATATAATATAAATTTTCACAAAAAATCTCATTTTTTGAGGAATCAAAATAAGCGTTTGTGGGCGGTGCCTCCACACAAGTTTTATAAAAAAGTTTCATATTTTCATCATTACAATTGTTAACCATTTTTTTACTATCAGAAACAAAAAATGGATAATTCTCATTTTTTTCATCTTCTCCTAAACATACTATTTTATTATTTTCTACATAATAATAATAATTACATACACACTTTATAATTTCTGAGTCATTATTATTTTCTGTTTCTGGTCTTGTTCCTTCAGGACATTTTGAATAACAAATATCATTAAAATCAATTGTATTTAAAGGACAAGATTGAACACATTCATTAGTATCTAGAATTAATTTTTTATAATCTGAATCTGAATTGCATTTATTTTCTGAATTACATATAATTTTATTGTTTTCTTTGTAAAATGGATTATTACATTCACAATATTTTATTCCTCCTATTTCATAAGATGTTGTTCCTAAAGGACATCCACTAGTTGAACATAAATAATTAAAAACATAATAAATCTTTGAAGAACAAGTTTTAACACAATATCTATTATTTATTTTGAAAGGATAATCATCTGGACATTCATTGGTTGATAAACAAATTTGTTCATCATCTTCTTTTTTTATTGCCAAATTTTTACATTCACAAATTCCATTTTCATCACAATTTAAAGTAACATTGTTTTTATTTACACAATAAGTATTAAATTGACCATATTGAGAAGGACAAGATTTATATAATTGTCGAGAACCCTCAACTTTAAATTTATAATCATTATATGAAGTAACTCCATTACTTAAACAAACTTTATTATTACTATTACTTTCATCTAAGTAATAATAATATAAACAATCACATATAGTATTATTTTTTCCAGAATTTTCAGGACAAGTGTAATAACAATAATTATTAAAATTATATGTATTTTCAGGACAAGATTGTACACATTCATTTGTTTCTTTAACAATTAATATATAATCAGCAGGACAATCATTTTCATTTATAATGCTTCGAAATTCATCCAAATACCATAGGCTATTGCTTTTACAAAAATTTGTACCTGCAATTGATTCACTTCCAGAAGGACAATTTTCTTGACATTGATTCAAAAATATTTTTTGTTTTTCTTGTGGACATTTATCAGAACAATAAATTTCTGTAGTTGTATCTATACTATACTTGTATAATTCAGGACATTTCGTTACTGATGAATCATAACAAATTAATCTATTATTTGATTTTGAATAGATTGAGTATTTACACTTACATTTTTTATTATCTTCATCATTCTCTAAAAGGCTATTACTTGAACAATCACTATAACATTCATAATTATATGAATAATAATCAATAGGACACGATGAAAGCAATTCATGAGTTTGTGTATTTATATATGGAAGAAAAGATATTGTTTCTCCATCATTTAAACATATTTTTATGAACATTGATGAACTAGATAAAGAATACCAATTAAATTTACATTGACATTCACTGGATAATAACTCTATATTATCATTATTTGAACTAACACAAGTTGTTTCAATTGTATCACCACCATTTGATATATTTTCTTGGTTATTTACTGAGCCAAATTTAAGATGGAAGATAATTGTTATAATCAGATAAAAACCTTTCATTTATTATAACTAAATAATAATGATATTTATAATGATGAATTCATAAAAAAATTATTAATTGATGTTTGAAAATTATCTTAAATAAAAAATCAATGATAATAATTGTTTAATTAATTATTCTTGTTTTAAAAATTATTCAATAGATTTTCAATTTATTGACATCAATTGCATTAATTCATTTTTTTAAATACTAATGAAACAATTAAAATTAAAGTTATTCACTTAATACATTAAATAAAAAATAATATTAACAGAACCATAAATTTTTTAGTAAATAATACAAATAATTGAAATAAATGAAAGTTTTTGGTTTTTGTATAATTCTCTTTGAGTCGCAATAATTGATATTATTCAATTAAAGCATTAAAAAGAGAAAAGATTAAAAAGTTTATCTACGGTTAAATAATTTATAAATAATTATTTTAACAACCAAAATAACTAATATTCTATTAGATAAATAAATAAAATTATTTATAAATATAAAATCTTTTTAAATGTAAAAAAAATTATTTAATATAAAATGAAACAAACAAATGAATTTCTCAAATTATCAGAAAAAGGAGTGAATCCAGAAAATGATTTTCAAAAAGCAGAGATTACATCATCAGAAAAATCAGAGCTAAATTTTTTTCAAAAATTAAAACATTATTTAACTTTATTTCCAAATATAATAGCATTAATCTTCTCTTTAATAGGATTTTTTCTATATTATTTATCTTTATCAGCTTGTCCTCAAGTAGAAGGTTGTGTTCAAATATTAATAAAAGCTATAATTTTTCTTATGCTTTCGCTTATTATATTTAATGGAATTCTGGTAGCTACTGTCTTTAAAAAAATCAAAATTTATCATTTGTTATATATTATATTTGTTCTTTTTTTATTTGTTATTTATGATCATGGAGCTTCAATTTCAAAACACGGTTTAGCTAATTTTTTATTTTCAATTATTTCATGGATTTTAATTTTAATTATTTCAATAATCATAAAATTTTTAAAGGGATTATATAATAAAAGAAAATATTCAGAATTTGTTTTTTATTTCTTTTTATTCACATATATTTTTATAATGTTATCAATGTGTTATAATATAAAATCAAGTTGCAGATATTGGGGAAGAGGTTTAAATAACACATATATTAAGGATTTAACAACTGAAAAATGTCATTTTTACAATCCTCCGAATTGTAGAATGAACTTATTTGATGGATTGTTAAAAGTTGATAGATTTAAAAAAGCAATAAATTACAATTCAAAAGAAAGATTTATGAAATATTTAGATAAAGAAAAATTCAAAAACACAAAAATTTTTGGAATAGGATTAACTACATATTATGATAGTAAAAATTATTTTGATGATAGGGAAATGTTAGAATACCAAATAGATCATATATATGACATGGATAAAATAGATAAATCAAATAAAAGTGAAATTCCAGAAGTAACTTTAACTTTCGATGAAAAAAATATAGGAACAATAAATATTTCTTTATACAAAAATGAAGAATTAATAAAAGAAAGAAAAAAATTAGAAAATCCAAATTCATTATTTAAAAACTTATTAATAATATATACAGACTCAATAAGTCGAGCACGTTTTAAATTTGCTTTTCCCAAAACTATAAAATTTGTAGACCAATTTTCAAAATTAAACTCAAAATTTCACACATTTCAATTTTTAAAATATCACGGATTAGGAGTTACAACTCATTTAAATGCCCAACCAATGTTTTTTGGTATGTCACGTCATACTTCAAGAGGAACACACTTTATAAAATTTTATAAAGAAAATGGATATATAACAGGTCATTCATGGAATCATTGTTCAAGAGATTTAATATGGGCTCCAACAAGAAATGGAATTGAAAATATTACATTTATTAAATGGGATCATGAAAATATTTTAATGTTTTGTGAACCTAATTTTTATGATAAAAATGATCCAGATGATCCTCTTGATAGAGGAATTCATTGTATTACTCAAAGATTATTATATGGTAGAAATACTTATGAATATGTTATTGAATATGGAGAAAAATTTTGGGAAACTTATTTAAACAGCAGAAAAGTGTTTAGAATGGCTTTTATGGATGGACATGAAGATACTGGAGAAGTTATTAAATTTATAGATGATGGATTATCTGATTTTTTAATAAGATTTTATAATAAAGGTTATTTTGATGATACTTTTATTATGTTTATGAGTGATCATGGAGTTAAAAGTACTTTAATTTATAGTGTTATTGCAAGAGGAAATTATGTTTTTGAAAGAATGTTACCTAGTTTGTTTTTTATGTATCATTATAAAGCAAATTTCGATGAAAAAGAAGTTTATGAAAATCAACAAAAATTTATTTCTGCTTATGATATTTATGAAACTTTTTATCATATTTGTTATGGAAATGATTATAAGTATCATGAAGAAAGAAATGAATTAAGGGTAAGTTTACTTAATTATATTGACGAAAGTAAAAGAAGTTGTGAAAATTATGTTGAAATTAAAAATATAAGCAGCTATTGTAGGTGTAAAAATGTAAAATAAAAAAGCATAGGATATTTAAAAAGTTATAATTTTCAAATTACATTTATTTAAAGAGTTATTTAATTTTTAAAAAATCAATTTTTTTATCATAAATTAATGATTAATGAATACATTTTACTGTTAACATTTTATTCAAATTATAAGAAATATATAAAAAATAAATATTTCTATATATTAAACTAATTCCATTATAAAATAACTTATAAAAATAAATGAAAAAACTTTTATCTGAAAGTTTTTAAACCAAAAAAATTTAAATTATTAACTTAAATTAACTTTAATTAAATTCATCTTCATCAGAATCAATTTTATTTTTACGTTTTTTACCAGTGCTAATTTCACTCCCTGAAATTTCACTTTTATTCACAATTTTATGTTTTTCATTTAAATTATTATCATTATTTAAATTACTATTAATAGGAATATTGGTGTTTTGTATTTTTTTTTCATTCATTTTTTTTACATATTTTTGATCATATCCTGCACTCCTTAAAATATTCTTGTCCACATTTAAATTGTATGATTTAGCAAAATCAGGTAATTTGATTATAGGATATTTATCATTTATTATAGAATATAATTTACTTAATTTGTCTATTTCCAAAGCATGTAATTCTAATTCATCACGAACAAGATGAAGTAATGATTGTTTTATATTCATTAATCTTTCTTTTTCATATTTTAAACAATCTTTTTTTAAACTCTCTATATTGTGATCAGTCTGTTTGTGTTCTGAAGAAGTTGAAATATCATTTTTTATTTTTTTATTTTCATTTAAAATATAAAGTGAAGATGGAACTATTTTTTGATTTAATGATTCAATCAAATCTTTTTTTTTTTCTTCTATTTTTAATAAATTTCCGATAAAATCTTCATTGATTTCAGAGAGAACGTTATTATCTAATTCTTTGATTAATTTTAAAGAAATAAAATTTTTGGTTCTTGCATCTAACAAATTATTTTCAGATTTTATAATTGAAACAAAAAAGTTGTGTAAAGTTTTTGAATCTTTATAAGTATTTTCTAAATATTTTGAAAGGTTATTCGAATCATTCATTATAAATTAATAAAAAAAATTAATATCTAAAGATATATTAAAATAAAAAAATATATATTAAATATATTTGAACAAAAGAATTAAAAAAATCCAAAAAAAATGTAAAAAACAAAAAGATGCTTAAAGATTATGAGAAAGATTTTTGGGGAGAATAGGACTTGCGATATTTTTATTTAAAATAATAATATATTTATTATTATTAATTAAATAATTCAATAAATTATTTATTTATTATTTATTTTTCCTTTTTTCCTTTCTCTCCTTTATTTCCTTTGATTTTTCTCTATTAACTCCTAATTATCTTTTTTTTTCTTTTTTATTCCATTCAATAATTTTATTTTTCTCTTCAGGAATTTCATTTTCTTAATATTTGTGTTATTTATTTCTTTTACTTGACAATCAATATATATGAGTTTTACATATAATTTTTTATATTATTTCCTTCTTTTCCTCCTCCTCTAATAATAACAGTAATTCTTTTTCCTTATCCTTTCTCCACTTCTTCAAAACAAAATTATCATATATCTTCTATAATATGATTCTTCTTATTTGCTTTATTTCAATATAGACATATTATTTTGTTTTAATTATTTATTCTTCCAAATTTTGATATTTCTTTATTTCTTCTATTTGATTGAATAAATTCATCATATCTTTTATTTTATTATTAATATTTTTATTATATAAGTATTTAATTGATTATTTACTTCTTCTATTTCAATAATATAATTCCTAAATAATTATTATATATATTATTATTATTATTTATATATTATCTTCATCATTATTATTATTATTATTTTTTTTTATCTTTATTATTAATAAAAATTCCTTATATGTGAATTCCTACTTAAAGAAGTCGAAGAGACTTATGAACAGATAATTGTTATCATTTATTATATTATTGATATTATTATATAATTTATTATTACCAACATTTCTTATAATAATATATTTTTTTATTGTCACAATTATTATAATAATACCTGATAGAGGATTATTGTCCTGTATTGATTACGGATATCAAGAATTACTTGACTAATTATGGTATTATATTTATTTGTTATGAAATGTAATTATAGTTGGATGTTATTTCATTTTAAAGTATATTAATTGATTTGGTGGGTGATAATATTTTATATTATTGCCATAACTATCTATTGGTATTTCTCTAGTAAATGAATCTAATACTCTTAGCTCAATCCATGATTCTTTGTGATCTTCATTTTATCTTCTTTTTCAGAATTTGTTTATTATTTGATTAAAGATATTTGTTATATTCCTTATTTAATGGATTCTTTGGATTTGAGAAAACTATATTAATTACTATTTTAAGTGGATTGTGAAATAAACTTGTAGATGAAATAGGATATTTAATATTTAATTAACTAAAGTTTTTTATATTCTTATCTATTTTTTGTACAGAAATATTAAGATTGGGATAAATACTTAATAATGAATGTTATTGGAAGATTGTTGAGTTTTTTGAATAGAAGTTGCTTTATAATAGTCTATAGGAAAAGGGAAATTTTTTTGATATTATCAATGAAATTTACATTTCTTATTTCAGAAGGAGCATTAACTAGTAATTTATTTGATTTATGATTAGGAGTCTTTATATTAGTATCTTATCTGGATAAAATGATATAAGGAGATATGTGAGATTTTGGAAAATTTGATGATTTATTTTTGGTTCTGAATTTGATTTGGAAATATTTGGATTTATATAGAATTATTTAATAAAATTTTTTTTCTTAAGTAGATAATTATTTGATAGAGTTTGGATTGTTGGAATAATAAAAATTAAAAAAATAATGTAGATAGTAAATAATAAATATAAAAAAAATAAACGTAAATTAAACAATTTGAGAAATTAGTGTGAGAGGAGAAATTTAATGAGGATAGAGTAATATATTAAGATGATAGAAGTATAAGATATTGTGTGTGGGGAGTTAACATATATTGGTCGAAATCTGTAAAATAATCGCATTTCCTATCACTATTATATCCCAGACCTGATCGCTCCAGATATTGAAATCTTGATTGACCTAAATATATGTCTTATTTTTCCCAAATATCCCTCTCCTAATCGCCACAAATATTATTCTCTCGCCTCAAATATCTCTCTCTTTTTTTATTCTTATTTTTATTTCATTCATCTTTTTAATTATGTTTTTAATTAATTTAATTAATTTGAATTCTATTTTATCTATTTATTTTATTTTCATTTATTTGTTTTTTAATATATTTTTTGAATTAAATTTATTTTTTCATTTAACTTTTTTATACTTTTTTTTATACATATATTTACTAACATCAAATACATTTATTAAATTATTTATATATTGTTATTCTTTGAGTTTTTTTGTGACCATAAATTTACGAATTATCTATTGATAAAAGAATTAAATAATTTATTTTTAAATGTATTTATATAATAGAAAAAATATTAATTTTACATATTTTTTGTAGAAATATCTGAATTTTGTTGAATTATATCTTGTAATCTTTTAATTTGGGCTTCATCAGAAACTGGGGAATGTTCCATATTATAAATTCTAAATATATCAATTGTTCCATCAGCATTTCCAGTAGCAATAACTTTTCCTTCAGAAAATTTGATACATTTTTTGGCGATACCACTTTCTTCTTGTACAATATATATAGGTTGTATAGCACTTCTTGCAAGATCCCATAATTCAATTCTTCCATCATCAGCAACATCAGCAAAAACAGTTGAAGTATCACTTGACCATTCTATGTCATTCACTTGATGACTTAATTCATTTGTATGTAAATTCATAACAGGATAATTGTGTTTATTATTCCATATTTTTACAGTCCAATCATATGAACAACTTATCATAATATTTGGATCAAATGGGTTACATCTTATTTTATATACTGGACCTTGATGACCATAATAATTATCAGTATATTGGTCTTTATATGATATCCTACATCTATGAATTGTACATTCTTCTAAAGCAACATAATAAATTGTTGTATCATTTTTTGGAAAATCAAAGGAAAGCCCATTTGCTTCTCTAAATATTAATGTTTCTTTTATGTCTTTATCTTTATCTCCCCTATCTTTTTTTAAATATTTGGCAAAAGGATTTAATTGTTTCATTGGAAATGAAGTACTTTTTTTCATTTTTAATAAATCAGTAACTTCTAATCCTTTTTTAAGTGACCATTCTTTCATTTTACCATCAGAACTTGTAGTAACTATAATTTCATTTTTATCATTTGGTCTTTCAATCCATTTACATTCCCAAACAATATCGGTATGTTTATCTTTTACTTCACTTGAATCAGCCATTGGTTTATTAGTATTATTTCTTAAATCATAAATCATAATTTCTCCTTGATAGTCACTTACTACAATTAAATAAGGATTTTTTCTACTGAAATTACAATAAGTTAAACCTCTTGGAGTTTGTATTACTCTTTCTGGATGAAGTGGATTTTTAAGAGTCCAAAAACAAAGAAAACCTGGTTCTTTTGAGTTAATATCAGGATCTCCATATACTGCTGCAAGGAGATCTGAATTATTTACATTCCAATCTAATGCATGACATACATAATTATGATTTATTCCTTTTTCTTTTAATAATAAATCTATTGAATATGTTAATAACTTTTTAATATTAGGTATTCCTGTATTATCAACAACAAGTGCCATTTTCTGTTCTAACATTTTTCTCTTTTCTTCTTCCTCTCTATTATCATTACCTTCTAAACTAAGAGTTAAATCTCCTCCTTGTTTAGTTGTTTTTTGTTCTAATTCATCTAAAACAACAGGATAATCTTTATAAGCAATTTGATTGTAATGGAATTGATTTTGGGAAAGTAGTCTTTCAACATATTTCAAGGGATAAACAATACTTTTAGGTAGTTCTTCATTAAAAGCTCTTCTTACACGTTGAGAATTAACAGTAGGTTCTTTTTCTTTCACAGATGTATGTTCAGAATTAGTTGAATTTGGTAAAAATGAAGAATTAGGAGATGATTTTTTATCAGTATTTGATTTATCTTGACTAGCCCCTAAATTACTTTTAGTTCCTTTTGGTTTTCTACTTGAATAAAGAGAACTTGAAAGAAATGTATCTGCCAAAGATGCACTTTGATCAACTTCACTTCTATGTAGAGATCGTGTAGAACTGTCAACAGGAAGTAACTCTTTAGAATGTTTTAAAGTTTGCTTTAATTCTTTTTTTACTCTTTTATCTAATAATTTTTGTGTCATCAATGTAAAATCTTCAATTTTTGATTTTTTCTCTGCAATTGAATCTGTGATCACATAATTGATACAATTAATTTTTTCATCAATCATTTCTGTTTCTTCATCTTGATTAAAGGCAGTAGAAACTAATCCATTTGATTTAAAACGATTTATTGTTTGAGCCCCTTTTTTTATAAAAGATTCTTTGTTTTTTAATTTTTGTAAATATTCTTTATAAGAATCTAATTTTAATTTTTCATTTGCAATTACATCCTCTAAAAAAATAAAATTATAATTTACCATTTTTCAAAGTTAGATATTTTGTTGAAGGACAATAAAACATAATGTTAGTTGGTGTTTCATGAATCGTAATATAAATATCTTGATTTAAATCTCTTTCAAGTTTTTCTTTTTGAAGTTCTAATTGTTTCTTATGTCTATAATCATCACTTTGTTCCATTTCACTAGTTCCTAAATCATAAGAAGTTTCATCTTTTTTCTGAACTTGACTTTGTTCTTGATTAATTGAAATTTCTTTATTTTCATCTTTAGTATCTTTTTTTTCTTCTTTTTGAGTATGAGCTGCATCTTTTGGAGGTTTCAATGGAGCAGGTAAACGATTCATATAAATTTGTTTAGCATTTTCTTTTCTTTGTTCCTCAGCATTTGCTAATAAATAATAAATTATTTATCTTACTTTTGGTCCCAGCATAACGTTTTGAAGTTGATATATTAGTTGTCTTTTGATTTGTTTTTCCCATCCTCCTCATTGTCATTGTTTCCGTGTTAAATCTTGAAGTCATTTTATATAATAAAAAAATCTGTAACTTAAATAAATTTTTTTATTTAATATTAATTAAGATATTAATTCATTAAAATTGAATATATTCTTTTTCTTTTATTAAATTTTTAAAAATTTAATTATTAATTATTTCTTTTATATTATTATAAAACATCTATTTTAATATCAACTTATCATAAAATAATTATAATACCAAAAAATTATTATTAATAATTATTTCAACTTAATTATATAACTTCTTCATACAAAAATCTTTTTTTTGAAAAAAGAATTTTAAATCAATTAATTATCTTTTTTTAAATATTCATACATTTTTTTAAATTAATTATACCTTCATTTTCATTATTCCCTTTTTGTTTTTCTTTTTTTTTCTCTTTTATTTTACTTAAAAAATTATTTGTTTTTTTTATAATCATAGTATTTCTCATTTTTGAATGATGATTAATTTGTTCATTTATAACATTTTTTAATTGTTTATTATCATTTTGATTCATTATTATTGTTTTGGATGTTTTTTTATTTCTTTTCATTTTTTTATTTTTATCATTTTCATGAATTTTTTTTAAATATTCAAAGTGAAACATTGCACTTGAATCATTATTTAATCCGAAATTAGAATTATTACATAAATTCTTATCAACAAAACTTGAATTTATTGAATTTGAATTCTTACTGATAACTTCATCAACTTTTCCCAAATCTCTTTTTACACTTAATAAATTTATATTTTTTTTATGATCAATATCAGGAGAAGGAACTTCACTTGGAGTATTTAAACAAAAAGAAGGAATTTCTGATTCTTCGTTTAAATTTTTTGAAGGCAATTTTAGAAATTGATAAATATTTTCATTATCTTTGATTAAACTTTTATTTTTAGTAATCGGAGTAAAAAAATTACTTGAATTCATAGAAAATCTTGGATTAGATAACATTGTATGAATTCCTCTTGGTATCATATATGATTTCCTTCTATCATTTATATCATTTATAAAAAAATTATCTTTTGTTAAAGTACATGGAATTTTTTCTTTTTTTGTTAAATTATATTTAACAGGATAATTTTTTCTTATTGGACTAACAATTGAGAATGTTTCTTCTTCACAATTATTTGAAAAAGAATCGCATATTAATTTTATTATTGAAGATAATCCTGAATATAAAAAAAAAATTGTTTTATTATATTCTTCATTATTATTTGCATCACTATATGAAAAACCTAATAAGCCTATTGAAATTCTATCAACCATTGAATCATATAATCGTTTTTCTTCTTCATTATTTGGAAGTAAATTAATTAAAAAAGTAGAAAAACTAAAAATAATTTCATATTCAAAACAATGATAAACACCTTTAATATAATCAAATAAATTTTTTCTTTGTTTTAATAAAATTTTATTTGAAAATTTTCTCTTTTTCCTTTCATGAATATTAAACATAAAATCACAATATAAATCACAAGATATAATTTTTTCAGTTCTTTCTCTACTAATTACAAATTCAACAGAATCTTCAAACCAATCAAATAATAATTCAACGGTGACAAATAAATTTTCATTTTTATCAAAAGAATCCCAATCACCTTTATTAATTGAATTTTTCATTTTAACAAGAACATTTTCTAATTCATCATTCCAATCAATAATAATTCCTTCAATGTGTTTATATAGAGTAATTTTACTGTAATAAAATTTATCTTTTAATTCAATTATTTTATTTAAGACTTTAATTATAATTTTAGGAACAAACCCATATTTACAAAGTTCATTTCCATATAATAAATCCTCTTGTCTTCTTAAATAAACATTAATACTTTCTTTTTCTCCAAATAAAATTCTAGAATGATTTAAAAAATCTTCGAATTTTTTACAATAAGAAATTTGAGATTTAGTTTCAACACATTTTTTTCTTTTTTGTCTAACTTCTTGAATAATTGTATCAGAATCTTTAATAGAATTAAACAATAAATAACATACAATAACAACTCCAGTTCTTCCATACCCAGCATGACAATGAACAAGAACTTTACCTCCTTCATCATGAGTAACAACACTCATATCTTTAACAATATCAAGCATGAAATTCATAGAAGAAGGAATTTCCATATCTTTCCAACCAGAGAATTTACATTTAATATCATCTCCAGAGAATACAGAAGGATTATATGAATAACCTGAACTTGTTAAGTTATATGCATTTGGACCACAGTATGGATGTTCGCCTTCCCTTTGGAGATTTACTATTAAGTTTATATTTAATATTTTAAATTTTTGAATTAAATGATATTTTTGAATTAATATTTCACTTGGTCTTTGACTTGCTATTATATTTTCTGTTATAAAATTAGAATTTAAACCTTCTATTGCATTATTGTTATTTAAATTGTTTTTATAATTCTCGTGTTTACAATTTTTTCCCCCACAAAAAATACATCTTAATTTATCTTTGAATTCATGAAAAAAATGTTTTACCGGTTTTTCAACTTTTTTTATTGGTATTATTCCACTAGATGTATTTTTTTTATAACGAATTTTACCTTGTACTGAACTTGGTAATTTAATTGGAATTGATAATGTATCTTTTGTATTCTTGTCTCTTGTTATTCTAAAGGGAGAATTTATACTTTGTTGATTTAATATTTGGGAATTATCTAATTTTAATAAATTTTTATTTTTTAATATTATTGAACTCAATTCTGATTCATTAGAATTTTTTTGTTGTTTTTTTTTTCTACAATTTAAATATTTTTGAATACATTTTGATAAACAAGTTGAATTAAATGAAAAAGATGAATTTTGAGAATGTGGAATTTGCATTATATTATTTTTTCCTAATTATTTTTTTCATTTAATTATTTTTTTATCTTTAATTAATATAAATTTTTATGAGATTCTTGTGCTTAATTTATTAATATAATAAATTAATTTC
This sequence comes from Isotricha intestinalis, assembly GCA_023807065.1. Classification (NCBI taxonomy): domain Eukaryota; phylum Ciliophora; class Litostomatea; order Vestibuliferida; family Isotrichidae; genus Isotricha; species Isotricha intestinalis. The sequence goes on from JAJJLU010000010.1 coordinate 40,473, forward strand.
TTATATTATTATATATTACTATTATTATTTATTCTTCATTTTTTTTATTAAGATATTATTCCTTATTTTACTTTTCTTTTTTAAAAACTCTTAATTGGAATTCTAAGATTTAAAATAGGAGATATTATAGATAATATTATTTAAAAAAGGTATTATTTGAAAATAAGATTTATACTTATAAAATTTTTTTAAACGCATAAATTAAATCCGTTGATTGACGGTTTGCTAAAAATATATTTTAATAGAAATAAAAAATCCTTCTTCTCAAAGGAAAGAAGGCTTTAACATTTTTAAATTTAATTTAAAAAATTAAATTGAAAAGTCAAATAAATGGAAAATATTTATTTGATAAGTTTCTTCTTTTGATGTTGTTAATAAATAAATTATTATTTATAAAATATATATATTTCCTTTTATTATATTGATAAATAAAATCTTAAAATATTATGTATATTTCAGCTTTTAATAGTGGAATTTTTACTATTCCAATTGATCAAACTTTTGAAAATTCAATGTTTACAAAAAAAAAAATTAAACACAAAAAAAATGAATTTAAATATTTGAATTCAGATGAATATTTAAATTTTGATACTCATTTTTATATAAGTAATTTATTTTCAAAAAAAGGAATAAAAAAAGATATCTATATTAATTCCAAATCAAAGAATTTAATCTTTACACAAAATTTAAGTGAGGATTGGAAAATGTTAATTGTAATTAAACAGTTAAAAAGTTATCTTAATTTATTACAAAATATTTATAAATAAAAAAGTAGGGAATATGAAAAATATTTAATTTATCAAACTTAATTTTTAGATATATGTATAGTCACACTCTTTAGTTTTTGTAAATTAGGATAATTTTAATTTTGATATAAATTTTTAAGATTTTTATTAAATTGATAACCTTTTTAAAACTATTAGTTTTTCATTTATTATTATTATTTTTTTTAATTCATTTAAAAAAAATAATTTAAAATTAATATAACTATTATTATATTGAAAAAAATTTTAATCAATAAACAAAAATCCATATAAAAAATTTACTAGTTTTACTTCCTTTTGAAAAAATGATTCAAATTATCATAAAATTCTCTTTAAATAGTGTTTCTTTTTTTTTGTTATTTATTTATGCAAATTGATAATTAATTATAATTAAATAATAAAACATTTTTTTTGAAAAAATGAATAATGTAGAAAAAAAAACAATAGATTCTGTTTTTTATGAGACAGAAAAAACTTCAGAAAAAAAAATGTATTCTTATTTAAAAAGAACAAAAACAGATTCAAATCAAGGAAATGAATATAAATCAGAAAGTAATAATAATTCAGAGATTATATATAAAAAACAGAAAAGAGGAATATTTAATATAAGCAGATGTAAAAATAAGAAATATATAAAGAAGCAATTGGAAATTAATAAAATAAAAGAAAATGTAGAAATAGAAGAAAGAACATCTGATGAAAATATTGAAATTAAATTACCAAATAATTATCCTAAAACAGCAACAACAATGAGTAAAATGAATAATAAAATAAAAAGAGAACAAATACAAGAAAATTATGAAAAATTAATTAAATTAAGAAATAATTCTATTCAATTAAAAATATTTGAAGCTATGAATATAAATAATTTAAATTCTTCTCAATCTTTTTGTAATTATACTACTAATGGTACTACAATGGATGATGTTTTACTTGATGAAAAAAATATTCGTTTTGCTAAAAAAATTCCTATTTTTAATGGAATGATGAATTATTCAATCAAAAAATATTATTTAAAAAAACATAATTTCGTTGAATTTATTATAAAAAATGAATTTTTTAAAAAACAAATCTTTAAATTTTTAGATATTAAAAATATATCTATTTTATCTCAAACAAATAAAAAAATATACAAAATATGTCAAAATGAAATATATAATACTTTATATATTCAGTTAATAATAATGAACAACATCGATTTAATTGAAAAAATAAAAAGAAGTATTTTTAAATATTCTAAATTTCAAAAATCAAATTATATAGATAATTTATATACAAAATCAAAATATAATAATTTAATAGAAAAAGATTTAACAAGAACTTTTCCGGGAGATAAATCATTTAAAAAAGGAAATACGAATTATAACAAATTATATTTTATTTTAAAAGCATATTCAAATTATAATAAAATAATAGGATATGCCCAAGGATTAAATTTTTTAGCAGGAAATGCAATATTTTTTTTTGATACTGAAGAAGAAGTTATTATTTTTATTGATGGAATGATAAATAAATTTGAATTAGAAAAATATATGGGGATTAAATATAATAAATTAGATGAAAAATTGAATGATCTTGGAAATTTTCTTAAATCTTTCTTCAAAAAATATAATTCAAATTTATTAGTTTTTTTAGAAAAAAATTATGTCACTCATGAATTTTTTACTGCTAATTGGCTTCTTACACTTTTTAGTAATGGAATGGATAGAAATAATTTATTAATTGTTTGGTGTTTTTTAATTCTTTTTGGATGGAAATTTTTTTATTTTTTTGTTCTTGAAATTTTATTTTTTTTCGAAGAAGATATTAAAAAAACAAATGAAACTAAAATTTCAAATATGATGAAAACTTTACTCAAAAATGATAAATTTAAACTAAATTTTAATATAATTATTGAAAAAACCTTTACCTTAATTAAAAATAATTTATTGTTGAATTAATTATTTATGTTTAAATATATATAATATTTTTTAAGGAAACATCTAATAAAATTTATAACACTTTTTTAATTTATAATAAAATAATAATATGGCGAATATAGAAGAAAAGGAAGATTGTATTGTATCAGAAATAATCGAACAAAGAAGACAAAGTGCAAATTTAATAATATCAAAATATAAATTATTATATGAATCAAAATTAACTTTAAAAAATTTTTTCATATTACATGAAATATTAATGAAAAGAAAAAAAGCGCAAGAAAAAATATTAACATCAATAAGAGGATATATGATTCGTAAAAATATAACTTCGTATTTATCAAAAATAAAAACAAGTTTCATAATAACAACTGCTATTGAAGGATATGATGATTTAAGAATGAAAGTTTATTTCGGAAAAAAAGAAAAAATTTTTGATGTAGTAAAAGATCCATTTTTAAATAAGTTAGCAATTTATATTCCAAGAAATAAAATAACAAAAAATGAATATAAAGTAAATTTTATATCAAAAGAAGGAACAATAGTAATAGATCCTTCATATTTTACATCAGAAGAAAATGGTAATTTTGTAAATATAATAAATTTTGCAAGAATAAAAAAAGAAGAAATAGAAAAAGCAAAAGAAAATGCAAGAGAGTTAAAATTTGTATTAATGTATTTGAAATCAGAAGGAATTAAATTTACTGAGAAAGGTGTTGAATTTGAAAAAGATGAATTAGGTGATAGTACTGCTTCAAATTCTCCTCAATTAAGAAAAATGAAAAGAAGAGCTTCTATGAGTGTTCCTTTTAAAAGAATGATGAATTTTAAAAAATTAAGTAATTTACCTAAACCTAAAAGTATTTTAAAATTATCTTCTACACAAGTCTCTGCTAATCCAATTAGGAGAAGAACTAGTGTTGCTAATGATTTAAAAAGAGTCAGTTTTGGAAGTGTTGAATTTTCATATTAAATTTTATCTCTATTTTTACATATTTACTTTTATGCTTTTGTAAATTTATTATTGGTAATTTTAATATAAAATTTAGATAAAAACATATATTAATATCATTCAATTATTTAATATTAAAATAAGGTAGCCTTAAATTTTTTTTAATGAATATCAAATTAATAATTTAAAAATATTAGAAAATATAAGTAAAAATATAAGAAAATGTCATTTCATAAATACAAATATTATGATTCATCACAAAAAAATTTACAAGAAGGAAAAGGAAATCTAATGATGATCAAAAGTCTTTCATTAAAATACTTTTCCTAAAAAATATTGTTTATCCCTTTCTTTTATAGAAAATTAAAAAAAGAAAAAAATATATTTTAATGATAATTTAATTATTATAAAAAGTTTTTTAAATAATAAATAAATTTTATAAAACAATTAACTAACTAATTGTTTCTGAACTAATTTCTTATATTCTCCATTTTTTTCAATTAATTCATCATGACTTCCCATTTCCACAATATTTCCTTTATCCAAAAATAAAATAACATCACAATTTTTAATAGTACTTAACCTATGAGCAATAATAACAGTAGTAATATTTTTTTTTTTAATAATATTATCAATAGCCATTTGAACATCATGTTCACTTTCAGCATCAAGAGCACTAGTTGCTTCATCAAAAACAAGAAATTTAACATTTTTCATTAAAGCTCTAGCAATAGCAATTCTTTGTTTTTGTCCTCCACTAACTTTACTTCCTTTTTCACCAACAAGAGTTTTTAAACCATTTGGAAATAAACTTTTATCATTAATAAATTTATTTATATTTGACATTTCACAAACTTTATTAAAATGTTCTTGAGTATATTCATTTACTCCATAAGTAATATTATCTTCTATTGTTCCTGAATATAAAACAGGTTCTTGAGCTACAAAACCTATTTGATGATGTAACCAATTTAAATTTAAATCTTTTATATTATATTCATCTATAAATATATTTCCTATATTTGGATCATAAAATCTTTGTATTAAATTTGAGATTGTTGTTTTTCCACTTCCTGAATAACCTACTATTGCAAATACTTTTCCTGCTGGAATTTTAAATGATAAATCTTTTAATACTTTAACTTCTGGTTTTAAAGGATATGAAAATGATACTTTATCAAATGTTAATGATCCTTCTATTTCTTTTGGAATTATATTTTTTTCTGATATTATTTTTGGTAAATAATCATATATTTCAAAAAATCTTCTCCAACTTTCAAACATTTCTAAATATTCATCAAATAAACTTTTTATTGTTGAAAAAGTTTTTTTCAATTGATTTGAATAACTTTGAAATACTATTAAATCACCATAATTCATTTGACCTAATAAAGTTTTTTTACCTGCTAAATAATATATATAAATATCTCCAAATTTTTTTCCAAAGGAATTTAAAGATCTTAAAAAATTTTGCCATCCTCCAAAAGGTCTTGAACTTCTTAATTTTAAAGTTTGTAATTTTTGAATTTCACTTTCTTCTGTTCCAAAAGATTTTATTAATCTTATATTACTTATAAATTCATTTAAACAACTAGAATAATTATCTCTTAATCTAAATCTTTTTCTATCATTACTACTTTCAAATTGTTTTTTTAAAAGATAATCTATTAAAAAATTAAATCCATATATAATAAGATAAATTAAAGATAAATCAAAAGAATATCTAAAAATATAATAACCTAAATATGTAATTTTTGCAAAAGTAAAAATAAAATTTAAAGTTTTAAATAGAAAATTTTTTTCTATTGTAGATTCATTTTGTCTTATTCTTTCAATTAATTCTCCACTTTTAATTATATCAAAAAATTCAACATCTTTTTGAGAAATATTTTCCATAACAATATTTCTATAACTATACAATGAATCTCTTACAAAGTAATAAGCTAAACATTGCATTAATTCTGAAGTAATTAATCTAACAGAAATTAAAATTATATAAGCTAGAAAACTTGAATATAAAATATCTAAATTTTTATCTTTTGTGATTGCATTGACTATTCTACTATGATAAATTGGCATATATATTGAAAAACCTTGATCTATTAAACTATTAATTTGATTATATACATTAAATCTCCAATTCCCAAAAGCAAATTTTAATGATTTTATTATTATTTCTTTTTTCGTATAATGCTTTAAATATTTTTCTTTTAATTTTTTCTCTTCTTCTGTTTCCCCTATTGCCCCTGATGTTTGTGTTTTTATTGGGGATATTTTTTTTATTATTGTTTCCTTATCTTCATCCTCTTCTAATAAATCTTCATCTTCATCTTCATCATTTCTTTCATATTCTTCTTTTTTCTTTTTTTTATATTTTTCTTTATTCCCTTTTTTATTTTTTTCTTTTTTTTCATCATATTTATTATCTCTATTAATAAAAGATTCACTAGATAAATTTTCCATTTATATATTTATAATATTGTCTTTATGTGGTTAAATCTAATAAATTTTTTGGTTAAAAGGTATATCAAAATATCAAAAATAAATGAAAATCATTTCAAACTCTAGATTTATGTAAAAATAAAGTTTATTTAACTTACAATATATAAACAATTTTACTTAATTATTTCTTTGCTAAATGATATAAAAAAAACATAAAAAACTAAATTAAAAATATATTAATTTAAATAACATAAAAATGAATATAAAAAATAAAATATATTTATAAATTCCCAATCAAATATTAATATTAAGAATTTATATTCATTTACCTTATATATAATATTTAATTTCCTTTTTTTACTAAAGTTTTTCCCATAAAAACATCAAATTTATTATCTTTTACTTTAATTTTATGACCAACATATTTTCTAGTATTAATAATTTTATCTCTCTCAATATTAAAATTAAAAATAAACTTATTAATTCTTTCTTCCATTTCTCTTGCTTCAATTAAATCAGATAATTCTTCTTTATAAGAGTCAAAATTTTCTTCAAGTGATCTAACATATTCTTGAATATCAACTTGTTTTAATTTTTCAATTTGATTAAAAAAATTTTGAAATCTTTCCTTACTTTCAATATTATTAGTTAACATAATTTGATATTTTAATTCATTATGAAGTAAAAGTTCATTTTCTTGAAAAGTTCTTTTACTCCAAAGTTCTTTATTAAAGAAATTTAATTTTAATTTATTATCTAAAACAGTTTTTGGTTTTTGAATTATAGGAGGCATATAATCACTACTTGAACTTTCTGAACTATAATCTCTTTCTCCAAATGCAGAAAATTTATGTAAATTAAGCAATTTTTTATTATCTAATAAATTTCCCATATTTTTAGAATTAATATTTTGAGCTTTTAATATCTTTTTATTAACTTCTTCTTGTTCTTTTTTTCTTTTTAAATATTCTTTTAAATATTTAAATAAATATTCAAGAACTTCACCTAAAGATATTTTTTTTTTACTTTTTTCAGGAAAACATTTTGTATCTTCTTCATTTTGCATTTCTGTTCTTAATTTTTCTACTTGATTACCAAATTCTTGATCAAATAATAATGTATTTAAATCAGATTTTGTCATTTTTTCTGTTAATTTACCTTGTGCCATAATTACTAATGATGAAACAATTTTTTGTTGATTTTTTTGTATTTGTTCTTTTTCTTTCTTTTTCTCTTCTTGTACTTTTATTTTTTCTATTATTTTTTTTGTCGGAATTGATTGTTCTTCTTCTCTTATTTGTTCTTCTATAATTTCATCTTCTTTTTCTTCCATTTTTTTTTCTTTTAATGTTTTACTATCATCTATTAATTTTGCTATTTTCTTTTTTATCATTATAATTTGACGCTTTTTTTTAGATATTTTTTTCCCTTTTGATGTTGTTGGTGATGATGATTTTATATTTTTTTTTATTTTTATATTTCTTAATATTTCCTTTTTTTTCTTTTTTTTTTGTTCTGCTGTTAAATTATTATTTGCTTTTAAATATTCTTCTATTTCTTCTTCTAAATCTATTTCTGAATCATTTGAATCTTCTTCTGATGAATTTGTTTTTTCTTTATTTTTATTGTTTGTATTATTTAAATTATTATTCTCATTGTTTTCATTATTATTTGTATTTTCTGTTATACTATTTGATTTTGTTTTATTTTTTGAATTTTTATATCTTTTTTCTCTTTTCTTTTTTCTTTCTTTTTCTTTTTTTGATTTTATATTTTCAAAACTATCTGATTCATTATTTTCTATTTCGTTTTCATTTTCTATATTTGATTCTTTATCAATTTTATTTTTTCTTTTTTTTGATTTTGAATTTATATTTGAATTGTTTATATTATTTTGATTGTTAATAGTATTTAAATTAATGTCATTATTTCCATTAATTATATTAATTGGATTATTTCCATTATTTAGATTTGTTGATCCTTCTATATTTATTGTTTCATATTTTTTTCTTATAAATTTATCAATATCATCTTCACTTTCTTCTTCTTCTTCTTCTGATTCTTCTGATTCTTCCCTATATTTTTTTCTTTTCTTTTTCTTAGAATTATTATTGTTATCTCTTTCATTTTTTATTCTTTTCTTTGAATTTTTTTTATTAAATTTTTCTTCTTCTTTATTATCTATTTCATTACTTTCTATTTTTCTATGTTGTTTTATTCTTTTTATTTTTTTCTCTTTTACATCTTTACTTTTAACTTTAATTTTATGTTTAATTTTTTTTACAATTTTATCATTAGTTTTATTATCATTATCATTATCATTATCTTTATCATTAACATTAACATTTACATTAATATTATTTTCTTCTCTATTAAACTTATTTTGTTGACTTTTAATATAAGTTTTACTTTCATTATCTTCAAATACTTCTTCATCTTCATAAGATTCATCATCATAATCATAATCATCAGAATCTGAATAATAACTAACTTCATCTTTATTTTTTCTTCTATGATGTCTTTTCTTTTTTTTTCTTTTATCATGATTATTATTATTATTATTATCATTAATATTATTTGATTCTTCTGATTCTTCTTCATAATATCCACTTATTTCTTCTGATCTTTTTGATCCTCTCTTCCTTTTTTTTTTAATTCCTTTTTTTCCATATAAATTATTTTTTAAAAGATTATTTAAATTTCCTCCTGTTAAATCACTTTCATTAGAAAAATATTCTGATTCATAATTACTATCTTCTTCATTTTTTTTTAAATTATTTGAATATGTTTTACTGTAATTTTTATTACTTTGAATTGTTGAAAATATTGAATTTCTGGGTTTTTTTTCTACTTTTTTATATTTATTTATAAAAGGTAAAAATATTTTATTTCCTTTGTCATCTTCAATATATTTTGTAAAGTTTTTAATAATACATTTTCCTTTGAAAACTTTTTCCATTTTTTTAGTTAAATTTTTTTCTTCTTCATATAATAAATTCATAATATATTCATCTTCAATAATATTATTTTTAGAATTTACATAAGTAATTTTCCTACAAATCGAATTTAAAATATCATTTAAATAATCATTAACTTTTCCCTTTTCATTTCCTTGGATTTTATTTTTAATTTGATTAACTAAACTATTAGGTTGATTATTAATCATATCAACAAAAGATCTATAAGAATCTAAATTTGATTTTTTTTGAAAATCTAAATTATTATCTGTAAAAACAGATTTATTTTGAATTCTATTTACAGTAGAATTTAATTTCATATTTAAAATATTTCTTTGTGAAGTAGGAGGATTAAGTAAATTATTTATATCAAGATCCACTTTTCTAATAAATTTAAAAGGATTTCTTGTTGAATTAAATTCAGTACTTGTTGAACCTAAATCAATTGAACGAAATGAATTTCCTTTATTATGACTTTTATTATATCTTGTCATTTTATTATTTGCTCTAAATTGATTAAATTGAGTATTAACGAGTTTATGTCCTGGAAAATTTAAATTATAAGTAGTATTTATTTTTTTCACTGGTTCAAATGAAGTTTTTGTTTTATTAAAATTTGATAAAGAATTATTAGTTAAAAAATTACTAAATATATTTCTTGATTTTCCTGCTGAATTTTCAATATGTAAAACATATTTTGTTTTAGAATTATAACTATCCATATTTTTATGTCTTTTAAAAATTAATTAAAAAAATATGTTTAATCTTTTAACTTAAAAAACCAAATAAAAAATTAATTTTAAAATTATTAATATATTTTGAAGCAAAAAAACTTTAAAATAAAATTAAAAGTTTCATATTAAAAAGCCTTAGTTCTAGCCGCAGTGTTTTTAGGAATAGTATTTTTAGTTTGGTCTTTGTTAGAAAACTTTTGAAACAAAGAATCTTTAATAACCTTTAAACTTTCATTATTAACATTTTCACTTTGTTCTTTCATTTTCACAGAATTTTTCTTATCAAACATATTCATATAATTAGAATTAAAATTAGCAAATTGAGAATATAATTCATTATTATCATTATTATCTTCTTTTGCTTCATCAATAGAATCAAAAAATCTTCCTTTTTTAAATTTATTAGGTGCAAATTGATTAACTAAAGTAGTCCATCGATAAATATGTTGTTGTCTAGTTTCATTAAAATCAATAGGTTGAGGATGATTAGGATCAAATCCTTTAAAATGATTTAAATTATTAATTTTAATAATTAATTTATCATCTTTATTTTCTTTAGGTAAAGGAACATGAACTCTTTTAAAAGGATCAACCCAATTAGGTTCTTCATCTCTATGTTCATTTAATAATAAATCTTCTCCAGGAGGTTTAAAATATTTTATTGCTTCTGTAAATTCTGTCCAACTTTGACATTTTGGATTTTCAACATATCCATCTTTAAATTTCCACCATTCTTTCATTTTTTCACTTTCTGAAAATTTAGGTAATTCATGTCCATGAACTCCAATTGTTTGCTTAGAAAATGTTTTAATATTATATTCATTTGTTTCTTTCCTTCTTTGTTCCTTTATTTTTGTAAATGTTTTCCTATCTTCATTACTATACATTTTAGAAAATATTTCATCTTCTCTTTCATTTAATCTAGCAACTTCATCTTTATGATTCATATTCATTAATTTTTTAGATTCTTCTAAATTTTCTCTTTTTATTTCTTTCTCTAAATCACCTTTTGTTTTGTGTTTAGGATTATAAACATATTCTAAAGTAGGATCATGATGAATATCTTTAATATGAGTTTCAACAGGTTCTAAACCACATTTAATTCTAGCATTTCTATGTTCTTCATCTTTAATTTGTTGAATAGAAGTATATTTAGGATGTACTCTAGTTAAATTTGCAAGATCTTGTTCTTCATTAATAAATTTAGTAGGATTTTCTTCTTCCCATTTTTTAATCTTATCATTTATTTCTTTTTTTGTTTGTGCTTTCCTCTTTTCTTTCAACTCAGTAAAAGTAGCATAAGCAGGTTTAACATCACTTAAAGGATGTTTAGGATAAGTATCTCTAACAGGAAGAAAATCTTCAGCATCAATAATTTTACCTCTTTTTTGTAATAATCTGAAATTTTTAGCTCCAATTCTATTATCAACATTCCAATAATAATTATCTTCGATGTTATTAGCCAATCCTTCATAAGCAGCTTTTTTTTCTTGTTCATTTAATTTCCCATCACCATCTAAATCGAATCTTTTTGCAATAACAAAGTCTCTTCCACCAACGTAACCGTCTTTATCTAAATCATATGAAATATCTGGGACACGTTCCTTCCTACGTAAGGCAAGGAGCTCAGTCTGAGTCATTGCTCCTGAAGCATTTGAGTTCTTTTCATTCCAAGGGATTTTTATTTGGTCTTTCATATTTAGGATGTTCATGTTCTCTTTAGATTTTGAGGGAGGCTTTAAGTAACCTTCTATTGTATATTTTGGAGGAATGTGTGTCATTGGATTGAAGGTTTGAGGTATTTGAGTTTGTAATTGTTGATTTGGAAGTGAATTTGGTTGAGGAGATTGAGGAAGATTTTGAAAATCTAAAGGTATTGGGTTTTGAACTGTTGGATTTTCTTTTAAAGCTGTTGCCATTTTTTTTATTATTTAATAAAGTAAGTTTTTATTTTTTTTTATTTAATTTTTTTTATTTCTTTGGTCTTTTATTATTTATTTTTATTTAAATTTTCATGGATAAATTTTTATGTGATCTGGAGTTTTATTTAGAAGAGAAAAATGGTTGGGTTAAAGGAGAAATTATTGGAATTTATGGTGAGAAGAGTTTTATTATGACATCTCCTTTTATTCAAAGAAATGAAATAGTTCCTATAGAAAATATAAGAAAAATAACTAAAATTGATTATGATGAAGAATTTGAAAATTCAACATTAGAATTAGAAATAGAAAAAGGATGTTATTCAGAAGTAGAAATAAAAGAGCAAAAAGGTAATTTCTTTTTATTAATATTTAAAAAAAATCCTTTATTAACAAAATTATCTAGAAAAAAAAATTTAAGATATACATCATATATAAATTTATCTGAAATTTTACAAAATGAATTTTCAAATATCATAATTCCAGTTCCAAAAGAATTGTCTCAATGGATTCAATCAGAAAGATATAATGAAATATTAGAAAATATAAATGAAGATTCAGAAATAAATTCTTTTTATTCTGATTTTTTTCCTTCAAATGAACCTTCTAATATAAGAATATTATGTTTAAGAAATCAAAGTGAATTAATTAAAATGATTTTAGGAACTTCAATTGAAAATGAAATTAAATTACAAAATATTTCTTCAGATAAAGACAATAATTTAAAACAATTAGAAGATTTACAAAAGAAAAATAAAACTTTTTATGTTAGTAAAAAATATGTTGGAATGTTAATTGGTTCTAAAGGAAGTAATTTAGTTCATTTAAAGAAAAAATATTCAGTTAATATTACAGTAGATGCTAATAATTTAAATGATAAAAATGAAGCAAAAGTTACTATTAGTGGAGAAAATGGCAATAATGTTGAACAATGTTTTATTGAAATGAATTTATGTGATAGATATTATGAAATTAGACAAGGAAAAGAATTTGAATTAAAAAAAAATTCTTCGAGAATTATTAATGATTATAATTTAAAACTTTTTTATATTTCTAATAAAGATGTTCAAGATGATAATGGAAAAAATTATAAAGCTCCTAATTTAAAAATTGTTGGACCAAAAGAATATATTAATGATATTTATTATAAGGAACTTAAATATTATATAAATATAGGTTATAATAATAATGGAAGTTACAATAATTATAATAGATATAACAATAACAATTACAAATATAATAAAAATTATTATTATTAAATAACAAATAACTTGATTTTTTTCATATTTATTTTTTTTTTTTGTTCAATGTTTATTTAAAAATATTTTAAATTTGACTTTTAAATTAAATTTTTTCCTTCTCTTCTTCAATATTTTCCTTTTTTATCTTCTTTTTTAACTTTTTCTATTTTCTTTTCTTCATATTTTCATCATTAATCTAATTATTCTTTTCTTTAGCTTTAATTAAATCTTCAATTTCTTTTTTATGTCTTTTAATTCATCTTGTTTTTTTCTTAATTCATAATAATAAACATTATAAGAAAATTTTAAATTTATTAATTCTTTAATTTCTTTTAAAATAAAACATAAATAAGAAAGAGTACAAAAATTAGAACAATTCATATTTGTTCTAATTGATTTATATCTTCTTTCAATTTCTTTTCTAAATATTGGAGTTTATCTTTAAAGAATAATGAAAATGTTTCTTTTAATTTTTCTTTTTCTGACATTTTTAAAATTGAAAATATTTTAATAAATTATTTAAGTATAAATTTCATTTGTATTATTTAGATTATTTTTAATTTGATAAAATTTTTCTATTATATCATTTTCGTTTGGAATTTCATTTATATCTTCTCTTATTAATCCAATAATAAAGGCTTTAATATATAAATTATCTATTAATTCTAAGTTATTTATATTTTTATTTTCAATAATTCCAGAAAAAATTTGAAGAAGTATATTTCCAATAATAATAACATCAATTTTTTTTTGTTTTTCCATATTTTTATCTTCAAATTGTTCTAATCCTAATATTTTCATTTTCATACTATTCCCAACAAAATATATTGTACCAATATTTACATATGTAAATTTTAAATTATTTTCATGACAAATTTTTAAGGATAAAAGTAAATTCTCTGTAATAATTAATTTATTTGTAAAATCTAAAACATCTTTTTCAATAAAATTTAATAAGTTATTTGATATATAAGGGTAAATTAATAATATTTTATTATCTAAAGGAATATATCCTTGACATTTTAACAAAAAAGGTAATTTTAATTTTATTATTTGATATAATTGTTCAAAGTATTTTTGTGTATTTTCAGTGAAATTTAATTCTTTTATTAAACATATTCTTTCTCCTTTTTCTTCAAAAATAACAAATTTAGAATATTTAAATTCAGAATCAAATTTTTTGATTACCTTATTATTTTCAATATTTGTGTTTTCATTTGATAAATTTATTATTTTATTATTATTTAAAAATTTTATAACAGAATCATAATCATAATTTATTTCAGAATTTGAAAATTTATTTTTTATATGACCTTTTAATTTATTTTTATTAATTGTTTCATTAAAAGTAGTTGATATTGGAATTAGATTTTCTTTTTGAAAATCATCTTTATAATCAAAATTTGCTTGACAAGAATTCCCCATTTCAATTAAAATAAAAATTATTTTAATTTAAAAGAATAATTAAAAACTTCATTCAACACCAAATAAAAAGATTTATAATTATTTGAATTAAGATAATTTAAATGTTCAAATAAATTTAATGCAATAAAATTTTTAACCAATAACTTTTTCTCCTTTTTTAAAAAAATAATATCTTATTAAGAATCTAGAAAAATTGAAAAATTTGTTTCTTTGTTTTTGGAAGAATTAAAAAATTAAGAATTAATTTTTTATTCTATTATTTATATTAGATTTAATTATCACAAAAAAACAAAAATACAAAAATAAATTTTGATTCTTAATATTTAATATTTATATCTGATTTTAAATTATTTTGTTGTTTTTTTTTATTAGATATCTATTATTGTTTAAATAATTCTCAAATAAATTTATTGAAGATGTATTTCTTTTATACAATTTAAATTTTGAATTTTTTTTATTATAACTACAATAATTTCCATTAAATTGTTTTTGAGATTTACATTGAGGTAAAACATTCTTTTTATAATTTTCACTTAAATCTCTACTATCTTGAACACATTGACTAAAAGTTCTTTGTACTTTTTTATAAACAGGGAAAACTTTAAACAAATATTCATTATAAAGAAAGGGTTCATATGGAAATTTTCCAAATAATTCATTAAAAGTTGAATTACTTTTATTTTGAATATCAGTATTATTTTTATTATTTATACTACTCCTATTTTGACCTGTTAAAAAAATTTGTTTTTTTAACTTTAAATTCTCTTCTTTTTTCTTTTTATACAAAATATGTATTGGACGAATTTTAATATAATTTGGTAATTTTGGGACAATTCTTTCGATTGCTTTTTTCATTAAAGCATCTTTCGGATTATATTTTTTATTTAAATTTCTATTTAAAATACATAATGATTTAACTCTCCAAAAACCTTTTGTTGTTTCATTCATTTTTCTTTTAAGTAATTCATATCTTTTTTTATATATGAAATCATCCATTTAATGATTATTTCTAAAAGAAAAAAAATCTAATAATTTTACTCTGAGAGCTCTTGTACCTTTATATTCTTATGTTGCTAATTTCAAAAATACATATAGACCCAACCAAGGAGCCTCAGTACCACGGGGATCTAGTTGGCTAAGAACCTTCCTTGTAATATCCAATTTTAATTTTCAATTGTTTTGTGGAACATTTAATAATTTAATATGAATAGATCTTACACTTTAGAACTAATATTAGTACTTTTAATTTTGATGAAAGTATTAATAGAGTTATAATGGGCATAGGATTAAAAAAACATTCTAAATATAGTGAAATGTGCTGTGAAAACCGTTTGCCTCAATTAAAAGAAGAATATGTTTGGAATAAAAAGGTAATGAATCCGTCATTGGAAAAAAAATTATCAAATTTAGAAAAATTATTAGATTTAGTAATTTTGTCAATTGACCTCTCTAATGTAATTTCTTTATTCAAATTATTAACTTTGGATTTGTTTCCATGCTTAACTAAATTTATTCTCAATATTTTTAGCAAATAGGTTTCAACTTCTGTCAAAGGGAAAGAAGATGAAATTTGGAAAAATAACTTGATTGATAAATTAATTAATAATAATTATGAAACTATCATAATAAATACTTTAACAATCACAAAAATAAAAAAATTACTTTTGAAATTAATTTTTAAAAATATATTGTTATATTATCATAAAAATCATAAGTTATCTTAAAAGGCTTTCCTTTACCAGCAACCATTGAAGGAATAACTTCCTGAGTTACATTATAGAGAAAACCGGCGTTTTCATTCCATTCGAAATCCCAAGTATCATAACCTGTAAAATGAATATTAACATTATTTTCTCCTTTTTTTGGAACAAATGAATAATTAATATCTACACTATAACTACCTAAACAGCCACATCTAAGACCTCTTCTAGAACCAGATGCTGCACTAATAGTTTCTCTATTATTAATTGTATTTTGTGTTATCTTGTTCTTTATTGTTTCTTTTAACTCATTTATCATTTTTTTATAAGTTTTATCATTTTTCATTTCATTAATCAAATTCTCATGAGCAGGAACAGTCTTACCCGATTTTCCCCTATAATGGGAAAGGGCATCAGTTACATTAGAAATTGAAGTTTTAGTACTACCTTTAACAAATATATTACAATTATAGGACATTTACTTAAAAATCTATTCTTAATTTTATTGTAGATTTATAATTCATTCATTTTTAAAATAGTTAATTATTTTAAAAAAGTTATAAATTTTATAAATTAGTTGGGTGTAATGCAAAAATAAACAAATCTCCAACACAAATCAAAGAAGGTTATTAAAATTTTATAGTTTTATTCAAAAACAGTTTACAATGTTTTGGACAATATATGGATAGTCAAGGTTTTAATTCATGTATACAAGAAAAAATTAAAAATTTTAAGATAGAATATGCATTAAATATAAAGCCATAATTGGTTAATAATAATATAGAAACTTATGATGTTAAACTATATATTTTGGAAATTGAAATGAAAATTTAAAAATGGAAGGTTTAGGAAAATATTATTTAAAAGAAGATAATGTTTTAGCTGAAGGACTTTGGAGTAATGGGGATCTCAAATATATAAGAGTATTGATTCCAAATTGGGATATATATGAAGGTGAAATGAAAGATTCTAAATAAATGGAAAAGGAAAATTAGTATATTTAAATGGTAATATATATGAAAGAGAATTTTCAGAATGAGAAAAAAACGGTAAGGGAATATATTTTTGAAGATAAAATAGAATGTGAAGGCCAATTTGATAAAGGAAAAGGAAAGATGAAATGGAAAAATGGATATGAATATAATGGAAATTTTAATGACCTTAAATTAAGTGGATATGAGGTTCTAACAAACCATATTGGAGATACTTATGAAAGTATAATAGTTAACTATTATTTAAATTTGAGTTTAAATTAATTAAATACTTTATTCAAATATTATTCTACTTTGATTACTTTACTATTCTTATAAAAGATTTATTTCATTTGAAATATTATTAAAAAACAATAAAAAAACTGATAATTAACTATTAATTAAAATTCTCCCCAAATAGATTATTTTTAAATTATTCTTTGATTTTCATAAATTAAACAAATCAAAAAAAATATAAAGAGAGATATTTTTTTTTCAACTAAGATGAAAAATTAACAAAAGATTTAAATACCATTAAATTAACTAAAATTAATATTTTTTTAATTATTTTGAATATAATATAATAAAAACAAAAACAAATGAAGAAAAAAATTTCAAACAAATAAAAAATAATTCTATTTTATTTATAATAAACAATTCAATCTATAATAAAAATAATATTTTTAATTAAATAACTCACTTAAACTTAAAAATAATTATAATAAAATAAACTTAAACTTTTAACAATTTTAAACTCTAATTTAAAATAATATACACAAAAAAAAAGAAAAAAAAAACCCAAAAAAAAAAAAAAATATAATTTCTTAAACTTAAATTTTCTTATCACTAGAATACAACTGAAATAAAATTCCTTTTTTATTTTCATCACTCATTCTCATTTCACTCGTTTTACAAAATTTAGTGATCCATTTACTTTCTAAAACTTGAGTGATACTAATTCTATCCTCAGGTTTTTTTTTTAACAATCCATCAACAAATTCTTTACTTTCAACACTTAATTTATCCCAAATATGATCTGGAAAAGGAACAGGATCTTGAATAGTTTGTCTAGCAATTTCTCTTTCAGAATGTTCATCATCAAAAGGTAAAAAACCACATAACAATAAATATGCAATAATACCAATTGACCATAAATCTACTGTTTTATCATATGGTTTCCCTTTTAAAACTTCTGGAGCTACGAAACTTAAAGTTCCAAAAGGTTCTAAGCATGTTTCATTTGGTCCTATAATTTTACTTAAACCAAAATCTAATAATCTAATATCTGCATTTTCACTTTCATCTGTCATTAATATATTTTCTGGTTTTAAGTCTCTATGAATTATACCATATGAATGAAGGTAATATACTGCCATTGATAATTTATGTATTATATCTGCAGCTCTTTCTTCATTTAATTTATAATTTCTCTTTTCTATATATGAGAATAAATCTCCTCCACTACAATATTCCATTACTATATATATATAATCTGAATTATCAAATATATCATATAATTTAACTATGTTTGGATGTTGACATATTTTTAATATGTCTATTTCTGTTTTTGCTAATTCTAAATCTTGCTTTTTCATATTTTTCTTTGCCATTATTTTTATTGCCACTGGACGATTTGTTTCCTTGTGAATACCATATTTTACTAATCCAAATTTCCCTTTCCCTATTTTTTCCTTTATATTATATTGATCTAATAAACTTTTATAATTTATTGCTAAATTTAATTTTTCCATCCATTCTTTAAATTCGTTTTCATCTTCTACATAATAAGTTCTTTCTTTTTGAGGATATAATATTGAAAAAGTATAAAAATCTTTTCCCTCTATATTTACTTTATCACCTTTTTTGATGTATATTCCACTTAAATTATGCATTCCTTTATGATTTTTATCATCTTTTCCTTTATAATAAAAAAAATCTTTTCCTATTAATTTAAAATAAACTTTTTTTAATTTTTTAGAATGAGAAATTTTATAAATAAAACCTTCATGAGTGACTAAAGGAGGAGAATATTCTTCATCGTCGCTTTCATCAGAAATAATATCTACATTATTATTATTATCATTATTATTTATTTCTTCATGTTTACTAAAAGTAAAAGCAGAAATTTTTGGAGTTTTATCTTCTAACATATCTAATTTTTGCCTTAATCTTCTATGAGGTTTTGTTTTTTCTTTTTCTAATATTTTATCATTAATATTATTATTTCCATTAAATATTTTTTTATTTTCTGAATCTTTTCTTTCAAAATTAGAATTAAACATTGAATTTTTACCAGAATATAAACTTAATATTGTTTTATTTCCCATATTTACAGTTCTTTTTTTTAAATTAGGAGAAACGAATTTAGAAGTTAATGAAGGAGAAGCAATTTTATGAGGATTAATTTGAGGAGTTTTACTAAAATCAATTTCTTCATTATTTTTTTTTTCTTTAACAAATAATTCAATTGATTTATTAGTAAAAGGTCTTTTTTCCATTAAAAACATAAGAATAAAAATAAAAATATCACTATTAACATTTTCAATTACATAAATATATTCATTATAATTCATAACATTTTTATTACCAAAAGCAATATTTAAAATATGAAATAATTCATCTTGTGATTCAACTTGATCTAAATATTCATCTTGTTCTAATTTAGTTTTTTTAGAAGAAAATTTTTTATTTAAAGGAACATAAGATAAAACTACTCTAACATCTTCTCTTGAAATTAAACCATCATGATCAAAATCATAAAATTTGAAAATAAATTTATATAAAGAATTAAAATCTTCTGAAAATAATATTTTCATTCCTCCTATAAATTCGGCAGGATCTAAAAAATTATTTTGATTTCTGTCAAAAACTGAAAATAATCTTTCACATATGATTCCAGGTAATTCATAATAATGACTAAAAGTTAATTTTTCTATTCCTTTAGCAGGTTCTGCTGAACGACGTGCTAAATCACCCCATATTCCTACTAAATAATTCTGAAAAGTATTTATGTCTTTCACTTGGAAATCTTTTAAAATTTCGTTTAAATCTATTTTTTCTATTTCTTCTGATTTTTCCATTTTTTTTAAATAAAAAAAAAAGTGAAAAATTTAATTTTTTATATAATATTTTTATTATTTATTTTTGTATTATTAATATTATTATTATTAATTAAGTATTAATATCAAAATGATAATATTATATAAATAATAATAATAAAATTTGAGATTTATTTGTTGTTATTTTTTTTCAAAATCTAAAATTTGAAAAAATAATAAACAAAATATTACTTTTTTAGTAAAGGAGGAGGAATAGGAACAGGAGGAATATTACCTTTAGGAATTTCAACTTCATCTTGAATAAAATCTTTAATTATATCAAAATCAACAGCTGAAGTTCTTTCAACAATAAATTTTTCATCATCTTCTCTAAACATATTTTCTTCTTCATTTTCTTCAATCATTTCTTTATATGTATTTATTAATAAATTTATTGCTTCAGGAGAATTTTGAAGAGCTAATAAATCTTCTTTTGGCATATCCATTTCTCTACAAAGTAAAAATAAAAATTTATCATCAATATATTTTAAATTTTCAGGACAATTATTTTGACAATATTCTCTAATTGAATTTAATATATTATTATAATCAATTTCTTCTTTTTTATCTTCATTATTATTTTCTATACTTGAATCAATTTGTGATGTCCTTGTTTGTTGAATAATATTTTTTTTATTTGAATTTTCATCGTTTTGACTTTCGAATTCTGAATTATTATTTATTGAAATATTATTACTATCTGAAATATATTTATTTGTAGATTTATCATTTGAATTTGATATTGTTATTTTTTCTTCTTCTTCGGAACTTTTTTTTTCTGATTCAGAAAAAGAATTTTCTTCTTTTTTTTCTTCACTTGAATCACTTTTTTCATCTCCTTTTATTTCCCAATTTTTTAATATACTTTTTGTAACATATAAATTCCTAATTGAATTTAAATTATTTTCAGGAGGAACTAAATTAAGTGCATTATAATTTAAATTTTTAATAGTTATTTTTTTAGTATAATCTTTTAATACATTAATTCTTGTTAAACTTGTTAATTGTAAATCACATAAATTTAATCTTTGATTATGAGTCAATGAATTTTTAAAGTTCATAGAAAAAACAATAGGAAAATATTTGTTTTTTTCATAATCTTCAGGTTGTTCTTCATTTAATTTCATAATTTGCTCTGATGATAATTTAGTCATAAATAAAAAAAATTTTTCTAACTCTTGAACATCAAAAACTTTATCATTATTAATAGGTAGATCATTAATCATATTTAATATTATTTTTTCATTATCTCCTTCATCATTATTTTTCCCTCTTCTTAATTGTAAATTAGAATTAAAATCAGTTTTAGTATAATTTGAATTTTGTTCAATATATTCTCTTAATTCTTGAGCTTTTAATTGAAAATTTCTATCTGATGTATTTGATAATTCTCTTGATTCAATTGCTTTTTGTAAATATAAATATGCACTTGCATAATTTTTATATTCTATATCAATTTCAGATAAAGTTTCATAAATAGTTGAAATTTGTAAATCATTTTTTTCTTTAAGTAAATCTCTTTTTATTCTTAAAGCAGTTTCTAATCTTTGCTTTGCCATTTCATATTTATCTATTACAAAATTTATTAATCCTGAATTATAATTTGCACATAAAACCACATCAAATAAATTTTGTTTTTCTTTATTACTTAAATTATTACTATCAATTATAGTATCATATAATAAATGTGCTTTTTGTAATAAACCAAATTCAACATATAAATTTCCTAATAATAAATAAGTATTATAAAATATATATGGATCACCAGCGTAAACTTCTTGAATCTTTTGAATATAATCTAATAAATATTTTTCATAAAATGAAAATTCTCCAAGTGAATGACCATATTTTGCAATAGTAATTAAAATTTTTAATATTCTTAAATATATTTCTTGTTCTTTTGATAATTTATCTGAATTTGTATTTTCTTTTATTTTATTTGAATTTAATTCTACAAATATATTAGTTACTCCTGTAAAATTATAAGTTTCCATATCTTTAATTAATCTATTTAATAATCTCCAAACTTCATCTTTTGTTTTAAATAATGAAAAAGCATTAATTAAAAGTAATATATTACAGAAATAATCTTCATAGTATAAATAAGAATTTAGAATTTTATCTTTGTGATTTTTAATAACATTAATATCATGAAAAGGCAAAATTTTAAGTTGTAATTCTAATCTTTTTAACATTTCATAATTAATTTGAATTAAAGAATAAGTTTTTTCAATTGCATTAGGATAATCTTTTTTTCTTAATAATTCAATAATTTCTTTTCTTTGATTATTCCATAAAGGTTTATATTCAATTAAATCATTATAATTTTCAATTTTTTTAGTTTTTTGTAAAGCAGGACAATTTTTAGTATGTTGAGCCCATTCACTTATATGTTCATTAATTTCACAAATAAAATATAATTTACACATATTACATCTATATCTTCCATTTTTTAAACAAACTGAACAATTATATTTAATTGAATCTATTGTTTCATTATTTTTTTCTGATATTGAAGGAGTTTTCTTACTTTTTTTATTTAAATTCTCTTCATTTGTTCCTATATTTTTTATACTTATATTATTTTTATTTACTGTTTGAATATCTATTCCACTTAAACTTAAATTTGATTGTACTTTTTTTAAACTTTTGTCTGATTCTATTTGTAAGGAAAATATCTCTTTTGAAGTTATAACCATTAAAAAATTATAATTGGAAATTGTATATATTTTTGTTTTTAATATTCCTTTTATGTTTTTGTGATTTATTATATTTTGAGGTGTTGATAATGAAGGTAATTTAAATTCTAAAAAATCATTTTTTGTTGTTATATATAATATTTTATCGTAGTGATTTATACTTATTAATGAATTTTTCTTATCGGATTTACATTTATGTTTTGTTTTAGTTAAAAATTTTCCATTTTCTAAATTTTGATTGAAAGTCCAAATAAAACATTCATTTTCATCTGTAAAAATAAGAAAAGAATTATTAATATAATTAATTGGTGAATAATAAAAAGAATAAGAATAATTTATTGAATTCAAATCAACAAATATAGAAAACCATAAATTTTTTTTTTTAATTTCTTCTGTGAATTGATTCATATCATAAGAAGATTTAACTTCTGATAAAAGCACATAACCTTCCATTTTACATAAAACACATAAAAAGCAATAAACATTGTTATTTGAAGTATTAAAAAATTTATATTCAATATGAATAATTTCTTGTTTAAAAGATTGAATAAAAATAACATTTAGAAAATATTTTTTTATTTTCCAATCTTTATAAGCAAGATATAAATCTGTATTATTAACTGAGATAAATCCTATATAAATATTGTTATTTGTATCTCTTAAAAGACATTGTTCATGAATTGAAATGTTATTACAATTTGCAAGTGTAAATTTATTATTCATATTTATTATAACTTCTTGTTGTGTATTTGATTCAATATCAATAACATATATTTCATTTGTATAATATACTATAAAAACATTATTTGAATTAATTGCATCAATGGTTTTAATTTCTTTTTTATTTTCTAAAATTATTTCTTTATAAAAATCAGCACTATCATTTTTATCATTTATTAATTTAAATATTGTTAAAACTGAAGAAGATTCTCTAATAATTAAATATTCATCAATTATAATAAAATCTTCAAAAGCGGATTTTTCATTAAAATAAGGATTATTCGAAGAAATTAAATTAAATTTTTTCATATTTATAAGAATAAATTTAATTTAATTCAAAACTAAAAAAAAAATTTAAAGAAATAAATTCATTAATAAATCAGAAAAAGATTGATGTTTTAAAATATCATAGTAATTCTATAAATAGGATTCACATATAACATTTTTATTAAACTATATAAATAATATAAACCTTATAAATAATAAACTTTCATCATGAAGTTTTTTAATTATAGAATTAAAATATATTTACCTTTCTTTTGAGAATTCAAAAAAAAATTCAAAATAAATTTAAATTAATTTTCTTTCAATGAAATAGAAAAAAATGTATTTTTAAAGTTCATCCTTCAAAAATAAAAATGAAAGTTAGGAAAAGCGAACAAAATAATCATATATTTTTTATGAATATTATTATTATATTAAAAAAAATTTAAAAAAAAAGTATTTTATAATTATTATATTCTTTAAAAATATAATAAAAATTATGAAAAGAATAGAAACATCTTTAACTCGAAGAAAAAGAACAAAATTTTTAAATAAAACATTATTTGAAAGAAGAGAAAAAGAAAGATTAAATTCAGGTTTTTTAAAAACAGAAACAAATTTTAATACAACACAATACACAAGAAATACATTAGAATTTCCATATCTTACAACTCAAACAACTTTTCCAACAACAATAAGACCTTATTCAAAAAAAAATATTAGATTAAACAAATTTTTGTATTCTAGAAATCCAGATTCTTTAAACAATACCACAACTTATTTAACTAATACTCCATATTTAAAAGCTCAATCTAATAGAACAAAAACTAATTATACTTTAGATTGTTTAAATGATGATAATGAAAAAAAAGATGAAAAAAATTTAAGTATTCTAAATACTTTTGAAAATAGTAGACATCTATATAATATAAAAGATAATTCAATAATTTTAAGTAAAAACAGAGAATTCACAAAAAAGAAAGAAAGTATTTATGATTATATTTATAAAACAAGAGATTATATGTTAATGAAATATACAATAGGTATTAAAAATGAAAGAACAATTAGATTAAAAGAACATTATTTTAATAATAATTATGAAGTAGATGATATAGTAAATTCAATTGAAAATACTAAAAAATTATTTAACGAAGGATTTCATACAAAATTTAATGATTATGTAAAAGTATTAGAAATTCAAAGAGAAATAGAAAAAACTAAAAAAACAAATTTATTAACTCAAATATTAAAATATAAAAACGAATTATCTCAAATAGAATCAAAAATAAAAAAAGTAGAATTTGAAAAAAATAAT
The DNA here is from genome assembly GCA_023807065.1 of Isotricha intestinalis. Lineage (NCBI taxonomy): Eukaryota > Ciliophora > Litostomatea > Vestibuliferida > Isotrichidae > Isotricha > Isotricha intestinalis. The sequence goes on from JAJJLU010000010.1 coordinate 65,593, forward strand.
ATAATAAGATGGATTTATTTTCAAATAGCAATAAAGGAAAAAAAATTAAGATTACCTAATTATTATAAATCAATAATTGAAGAAACAGATGAAAATATGACAAAAATATTTGAAAATCCTTCAAATTTTTCAGAAGAAGATAAATTTGAAAGAAATAAAAGAATAAGAGATACAAAAAGAGAAGGAACAAGAAAACCAACAAGAAAATCAAGTAATTTAGATAAAGGATATCATTTAACTCCAAAAAATACTAAAATTGGATTATATAAAAATATTACTTTAACAGAAGGAAAAAGAATAAGAGATTATAAATATAATTTATGTTTTGCTTCTCCTGAAGATTTGATGGATGCATTGAAAAAATATGATACTCAAACTATTCATTTTATTGATTATTATAATGATTTAAGAAATTGTATAAAAGAATTAAAAGAAGAAAAAGAAAATATTGAAAATGAGAAAAAAAAACAAATTTTATCAAGAATTGGAATTATAAGGGAAAAAGAATTTGAATTAAAAATTCAAAAAGATAAATATATCTTACTATCAAAAGAAATAGATACTATAAAAAAAAATTTAAAAAATATATGTATTTCAAAAGAAAATAAAAAAAATAAAGAAGAAAGAAAAAGTATAATTCAAAAATCAATAATTCCTTCAAAAAAGAAAATTATATTATATGATTTTATATTAAAGACATATAATACTTGTTTAAAAATTCCAATTAAAGAAATAATAAACCCAGAAAATGTAATAATAAAAAAAATAAATTCTAAAGAAGAAGAAATGATGGATATGTTATCAAAAATAGAAATAACATTAGATTATTTAGGAAGAAAAATAACACATTATTCAAAAGGTATAGATATATATTATGATATGTATAAAAGAATATATAATACTATTGAAAGAAATAGAAAATTGGAAAAAACAAGAAAACAAAGAGAAGAAGAAAATGAAAAATTTATTAAATTAAAAGAAAGAGTTGAGGAAAGAAATAATAAAACTTATTTCCTTCCTAGAAAAAAAACAGAAATTTATTCTGCTTTTATGATTAAAAAAGATCTAAAAAAAAAATTAGATGAAAGTTATATAAAAGATCCTGCTTTTAAAGACTTTATGTATGATAATGATGATAATAATAATGATAATATTTAAATAAATAATTTTATGTTTTTTTATGAATAAAAATTTTTATATTTTTTTTTTGATATAAAATAATCAATAATTAAAATGAAAAATTAATTTTATCTCAAATTAAAGATTCAGAAATATATCGTACAATAAATCAAGGAACAAAAAACTTAAATCTTCTTAAATTTAATTAATTCAATACAACAAACAAATTTCCATAATAATAATAATAAAAATTCAACTTTTAATTATTTAATACTGAATCAATTTATTATAAAACTAATTTAAATTTTTCTTTTTCACCAATTTTAACCCATAGAAATACAAAAAGTAAATATTTTATTTAAAATCTCAAATTAATTCTACTTCTTAAAAAAAGAAAAAATTAGATCATAATAAAGTAAATAATTTATTTATTTTTTGTGAATTATAAATAAAAAGTTAAGATTTAAAAATTTTTAAGTAAATATGATATAAAATAGTATATTAAAGATTTTTATAAATATATTTTAACCTTTATAATTAAAATAATAGTATGTGATTTTAAACTGTTTTTGATGCAAAAAATGTTCCCATTAAATATAATCCAAAATTAAAAAAATTAAATGTAAATAAATGTAATTTCGAAAAATTTTTTCTTTCTTTATATAAAACTTTTGAACAATTAATTTTAAGTTTTGATATTAATTTATCATGTTTTTTAAAAACTCTTGAATTTAAATTATTTCTTTTTATTAAATAATTGGCTTCATTATTACATTTAAAAGAAGTTATATCATTATTAAAAGAACCAAGAGTTAAATATTTATTATCAATACAATAAGATTTCATATGAAAATTTTTATCTAAAAATTCATATATTGTAGCACCATTTTTTAATAATTCTTCAAATAAAATTTCATTTAAAAAATACCTATAACTTATTTGACTTCTTTTTTTAGCTGTTATTATTTCAACTTTAACTCCTCTTTTTAAAGCTTTAATTAATATATCTTCTATTTTTCTAATATTTAAATAATAACTTTGAATTATAGTAATTTTTTCTTTTGCTTCATTTAATATTTCTTCTAATTTCTTTGAAATTTCGGTTTTATTTGGAGGAGATTCTTCTAAAAATTCTTCAAATAAATTATTAACAATAATTTTCTCTTCAGGAATAAAATTAGTAAATTGTTCTTTTTTCTTTTTTGAAATAAAAAGTGGTATATTATTAATAATAATATTTCTAAAAAAATTTACAACTTTATTAATACAAGGTGAATTTTTTAAAAATAAACTTAAATCAATATAATCAAAATTTCCATATTTAATTCCTCCATAATCATTATTACAATTAATTGAACCAATAAATATATCATTATCAATTAATTTTACTTTCTGATGATATCTATTTATTGCTTTTGGAATATTAAATTTTAATAAATTTGAAACAACTGGATTTGGTTTTATTATCATTCCTCCACAATTTTTTAATTTTTTAATTAATGAATGTTTCATAAAAAAATTCACATATTCAACAATTAAAACAACTTGAACACCTCTATTTGCAGCTCTAAATTTTATTAATAATTTACTAATTACTCAATTAATTTATTTAATGTTATATTTGCTACCATTTTATTATCCATATCATATGTTACCATATAAATTCTTCTTTTGGCTTTATCTATTTTATTCCATACTTTATCCCAATATTCATCTGATTCAGAATATAATTTTATTTTTTCTGACATTATTACTTTTAAAAAAATATTAAAATTGTTAAATAAAAATATTATTTTGTTAAATTAATATTAATTTAATAATTTATAATAAAAATAATTATAATTTTGATTTAATCAAAAGATTAAAATTTGGGAAAGAATATTTTTAATTATTGGGGATGGGGATTGGGGATTGG